>OVBE01004593.1:0-23588 GCA_900406425.1 Iberis pinnata | reverse complement strand
TTTTTTACTACGACAGGGTTGGCAAGCCATTCTGGATACTGTACCTCGGCGATTGAGACGGCTTTAAGGAGCTTCTCTACTTCGTCATTGACTGCTTGTGATCTTTCTGTTCTGAGTTTGCGACGTTTCTGCTTTATCGGTTTGTAGCTTGGATCTACGTTGAGCTCGTGACAAGTGATCGTTGGGTCAATTCCTTTCATATCGTCCATGGACNTCTTTTTTAGTAACTTGATGAGCTCGGTTTTGATGGTCCCGTCTAGTTCCTTGCCGACTCCTGTGGTCCGATCTGGGTATTCGGAGCAGATGCTGATTTGCTCGATTTGGTCTAGCTCTGGTGTAGAATCGTAGGTTGGCGCTGGGCTCCCTGTCCTATCCGATACCTGCAACGTTTGATTTTGATGTTCAGTTATGAAACAGGTCCGAGCTATTTGTTGATTTCCTCAGATAGTCCACGTTCAGTTTTCCGTGGGAAACTTGATACACTGGTGGTACGTTGATACTGCGGCCTTCATGGAGTAGAGCCACAGAGTTCCCAGGATTACGTTGAATGCCGAGTCGTGCTCCATGACGACGAATTTAACCATTTCAGTGGAACCGCCGGCCTGGACGGGCAGTTTGATTGTGCCGCTAGGGGAGACAGTTTTGCCGCTGAATCCTGTGAGTGTCCTGCTCCCTGCCTTAATGAGGTCGGCGCTCACTCCCATGTTGTCGAGCGTTCTCTTAAAGATGATATCGACCAAGCTCCCGGTGTCGATGAGGATTCTTGCCACCTTGGTGTTTGCTATAACGAGTTCAATGATTAGGAAGTCGTTATGAGGCTGGCTTAGACCTTTTAGGTTGGCGTTGTTAAACTCGACCGGCGAGGAAGGCGGAGCTAGGTTGGTGCGTTCTTTTTCTGTGGTTGCAGCTCGTCGTTCGGAGTGTCGGATGGATCGCACAGAGTTGTCTATCGTTGCCTCGGTTCCTGCCGACATTGACTTCACCGTCCTGGTACTTTCATAGGAGGATGGCCTACAGGTGTCGGCAATCTTCGGTTTTATGCCCGGTTCACTTATGGAATTCGCAGTAGGCTTCTGGGTCGTTGTCGGATGGTGGAGGCTGGTCGGCACGCTTTTCGCCATCCGTTATCGCATAGGTGGCAGGCCGCTTATCTCTTGAGTAATGTTGCCTTGGTTCGCGGGGTATTTCTTCCTTATCTCGGCTAGGTCGAGTGCCGTGGTGCTTTCTAGACATCATGGCATGTTCTTCCTCGATCTCGACGAATTTGTTAGCTCGGTGGAGTGCGTCTTCGAGTGTTTGCGGTGGATTGATGAGCAGCTCGTCCTTGAACCTGGATTTAAACCATAACGCCTTTTGTAGAGCGGCGATTTCCCCTTCGTCGTTGATCGTGATACGAGCTACGACTCCTTTGAACCTGTCAATAAAATCTTTCAACGTTTCATCTTCGCGCTGAGATAGAGTCCACAGGTCGGTCGTCGATGCTCTCTTTGCGATGAACATGGAATAGTGCTTAACGAACACGGTGAAGAGCTGCTGGAAGGTGCCGATGTTCCCAGGTTCTAGGCGAGAGAACCACTCCAAAGCTGGACCTAACAGATTTTCTACAAACAGTTGACACAAACCTGCATCTCTCTCTTCAGGTGAGAATTGTGCTCGTGCCATTGCAATGGTGAAAGCAGTGAGATACTGGACTGGATCGCTATTGCCGTTGTACCCTGCAAATTTGACCTTCGCGGAGTGCCGAACTGGTATGTCAGTTACTCTCCTTGAAAAGAGGGTTCGTTGAGTCTCCTCTATGGCACGCGTGATATCCGGCGCCGAGCTGGTGGCTTGGTGTACCTGTGAGCTCATGATTTTCAGCTGTTCGCGGATATTTCTCATCTCGGCATCATCGGCGGAGCTCCTGAATCTGCTTGAGTTGATGTAGTTGATGCGTCTTTGCTCCCCACCTGCAGGAGGAGTTTGGTATGACGTCTCAAATAGGTTCCGTGAGATGGTGTGCAGGTCTCTTCCTTCTGCGGATGCGGCGATGTTTTCTAGCTGTGCTTTTAGGGTTTGTGATTCAGCTCGTAGCCTTGCGGTTTCTTCTTGCTGCTCAAGGATCTGCTTCACCAGGTCTTTCATGGTGGGTTCTGCGGCTTCTGCCTCGGCCGCCGTCTTCTCGGTATCATCATATTTGTTTTCCAGATCGACGATAAGGTTGTCTTGCGGTTTCTCGGTTGATCTTGTGGTCATTGCTGATCTTTTCTCTTCCTGCAAAAGCAAATTACGAATTTCTTCTAGCAATAGTCCCCACAGTCGGCGCCAACTGTTGAATCAAGACTTAACTAATAATTTTATGTCTTATATTATGTGGGTAAAAGCTTAGAAGAATTTCATATATCTTTCAAGGATGATTACATGAGTATTTATATGGAGAATACAAGTTAAAAACCCTAACTGCATGGATTTAACCTAATGGGCCACGAGATGGACGACCCAGCTCGTCAGGTCGGCCCGTATAGCTTTCATCTTCCTGGGCCTTTTCTCTTCGTCAGGTCGGCGTCCAGCTGGGCTTTGAGTCGAAATGGGCTTTAAGGGCATGTGCTAAACCTGGTATCAACAACCACCAAATTATTTTTCTACCAAAAATAAAATTAAATTCTAAGGGTTTAAATTTTCAGTTTTTGAATGTGAGTTCACTAATTAAACTTTAGAGTTTAGTTTTAAATGGACTAGAGTTTAAAATTTATGGTTTTTTGGAATACAAATATTTTTCTAATATTTGGGAATAATTAAGAGTGTGATATTTTTGTGAAACAATTTTTTAAAGTAATATTTTTGGGAATTTCCCCTAGATTAATGGTTAAACCAATAATCTGTTCCATTAAAGTCAATATTTTCTATCCATTAAAATGATCAAAATGTATGGTCAGTTTTTAATAGATTGTATTAACATTTGACTAAAATTCATATCTTATTAAAATTAAACGTGTTTGATATAGGGTTGGGAAAAAAAACCGGAACCAAAGAACCGGAACCGAAGAAACAAGAAAACGGTTCCACCCCAAAGTACCCAATGGTTCCTGAGATGAAGAACCATGGGTATCAGGTAGGAACTAGAACCGAACCAAGAACCGATGAGTAGAACCGAATACCCAAAATATATGTACATATTATATATCTCGGATATTTTAGTTTTTCTTAGGATTATTTATATTTTATTCGGGTAGTCTTTCTATATTCGGGTACTTATGGGTAATTTAGTCTTAAATTGTTCTGGGTATTTTAGTTTTTCGGGTAATTTTTGTGTTTTCATGTACTTTTTTGGTATTTCGTGTATCTAAATACCCGAAATCAACTTAGAAAATTTTGGGTGTTTTTTGGTATTTCGGGTCTGATATACCCGGAACCGATTTAGAACAAAATTTTTTGGATATTTTCCGGTTCCTTTAATATAGAACCGAACCGATCCGGAACCTACAAGAACCGAACCGGAACCGAACTAAAAATTTGAAAAGTATTGATTGGGTATTAAAATTCATTAACCGAAGAACCAAAATCGAATAGTTTCTACCCGGAACCAAACCGAATACGCAAAAACCCAACCCTAATTTTATATATTGTTCTCTTTTGGTCAATCTTTCTTTTGAATAAGCAAATATGGTATGAAAAATGATAGCTATTATAAATAGCTTTTCTCTTCTCATCATATATATATTTTGATAGTAATGTACATTGTATTATTATCTTATAAATTTATAAGCTTATATTTTGACCCAAAAAAGAAAGCTTATATATGTTTCTTCTTTTTGTAAATCTTTTCTATTAAATATATGCTAATTTGGTATGAAATAAATCACAAATAGTATGAATATTTTAACTCTATCATATCTCTCGAAAGTTTTGACTCGTTGGATAAAATTTAATTTTCTTCCTAATTTAAATAGAAATTTACTATTTTAGTAAATTCACTTTTGACTGATATCAAAATCTAGAAAAAAAAAAATTTTAAAACATGAAAATTAAGTTATTTCATTTCTTTCAAAGATATATAAAACTTTGACTACATACTGAAATAACATGATTATATAAAATTTACTATAATTTTGTGTAAGAACAAATTTTTCAACATATTATCAACGGCTTTAACGGTTTTTTAAAAAACGTGCGTATTATAAATATAGATATCTATGAAATTATAACCACATTTTATTTCATTACTAAGAAAAAAAGTTAGTAAGCAATCTCTCATATGATAATTGTGAATCTATAATTTCTCAAAACAACTTAAACAGTTGATTAAAAAAAATAGCATAACATAAGTAAAGGCTGTATAAAAAAAAGTTGGCTTCACAAATAAAAGTTTCTGAATCTTATAAATAAGTTACTCTCTTAAGCATCAAAGTAATTTCTTCATCAAAATCGACCATATTCTCTCTACATCTATCTTTTTTTGTTCTCTCAAAATCATCACATTTTTGCAATGGGTTCATCAAAAGACAAACCAGATTTTTTTTCGAGATTACCAAATTGTCTTCTGATTACAATAATCTCTATGTTACCTTCCAAAGAATCTGTACGTACGAGTGTTCTCTCTAAAAGATGGAGGAATCTTTGTTATGAACCAACAAACTTGTTTTCAAAGAATCCGAGATTTACTGGTAAAGTCATTGAAAATGTTGAGATTCATCTCTTTGAACCGATGAGATTCACATCAACAATCTGTTGTTTTATCCTTCAGGTATAATATTGTTTTCATACTTTTCAATTATTTAATATCCGGACCGTTCAATGGTCTAATAGTTTAAATTCAGGAAATGATTTCATGAATTTCATAAATTATTAGCAAAGGCTAATCTTAGGGATAGGGATAGAATATGAACTTGGTCTCGATTTCTATTAGTTAGCAAAAAATCATAATATTATTGAAATATATATTAGATATATACTTTTAGGATTATGAGCTTCTAATTAACTAAAACTATTGGGAATAAATAAACGGACTCATACACTTTATATATTAGTGTTTTGTCTTATTGAGTGTTCGGTTACCATTTATTTCATATAAGGTTGAATATGTATACTTTATATATGTAGTAAGGTAAATTTAATTAGAGCCTTATTTTTTTTAGATATTTCAACTTTGAAGAACAAAAATTATTGTAATGGACTAGTAGAGTGCTATGTCTTAGCAATATTTGGTAATGAAAACAAATATGCACGAAGGTGACTTCATGGGAATTAGGATATTTCTCAATAGCTGTTTGGAATTGGAATCTCTCACATTATATATAGTAACTACTAGGCGTGAAGTGGTAAGTTCTATATATTTGTATATACTCTCTCCGTTTTTATAATAAATACGTTTAAATATATTTTATGTGAGTAACCTTGAAGTTCATATATATTATTATTCTTTAATATAAATCTAGGTCTTGTGACTTTACTTGGATTATAATGCAGAAGTGTCCATCTGGATCCTTGTAGAACGATTCAGATAGTTACGCCCATATATTATATGATCTGGATACATAGGCAAATTGATAACCTCAAATCTTCCTTCCATATGAACTGAGAGGATTTTATCACGTTTATACTGAGGAACTAGCCATAATATCTTCTTCCCTACACATACATTTTTCAACCTAAACAGAGAAAAACAAGCACGCGACATAATAGGAGGAACATGGCCAATATTTTTCCATGAACCACTGCTCGACAAACACACTTCACATTCACAAATAAATTCATGTCGAAGATTAATATCCAATGCCACCTTTCCTACATGAATTGTCATCCTAGAGCAAAATATGCTAAAAACTTTGTAGTCACTTATGTCGGAGGCATACGCTACCCCAACAATTGTCTCAGCTTCATATGAGGGTCTACCTTTGGGATGAAGGAGAGTCTCCCCTATACAAGGGTTACATATCCATATCTGCATATTAAGTAAACTTTTTTTTACTCTAGCCTGACTTGTAAAACAGATAAGTCCGTTGAAGGATGATACCATTTCTATCGAATCACTTTGGTTTCTTCCGACGAGATTAATTGTATTAAGTCTGATTGGTTCAAAACTCCCGGGTCTCATCAAATATGATTTCATTCTCGCATCCATACAAGGAAATGAAGGAGAGTCTACCTTTGGGAAGAAGGAGAGTCTCCCCAGTACATATCATTTCCTTGTATAAATACACGAATGTAATCATATTTGATGAGACTTGGGCGTATCGAACCAATCAGACTCAATATAATTAATCTCGCTGGAAGAAACCAAAGTGATTTGATGGAAATGTTATCATCCTTGAACGAACTTAACTTTTGTACAGTCAGGTCAGAGTAAAAAGAGTTTACTTAATACGCAGACATGGATATGTAACTCTTGTACTAGGGAGACTCTCCTTCTTCCCAAAGGTAGACCTTCATATGAGGTTGAGCTAATTTTTGGGGGAGCGTATGCCTCTGACATAAGTGACTGCAAATTTTTCAGCATATTCTGCTCTAGGATGACAATTCATGTAGAAAGGGTGGCATTATATACAAATTTTTCACACAAATTTATCTGTGAATGTGAATGTAAAGTGCATTCTTCGAGTACTGGTTCATAGAAAAATATTGGCCATGTTCCTCCTATTCTGAAGCGTGTTTGTTTTTCTCCGTTTATGTTGACATATGTATGTGTAGGGGAGACGATATTTTGGCTATTTCCTAAGTATAAACATGATGAAATCCTCTCAGTTAATATGGAAGGGAGATTTGAGGTTACAAATTTGCCTTTGCATCCATATGATATAATATTTGGGCCTAACTATCTGAATCGTTCTACAAGGATCCAGATGGAGATTACTACATTATAATCCAAGTGAAGTCACAAGACGTAGACTTATATATTATAATAATAATATATTTAAACCTATTTATTATAGAAACGAAGATACTATATATATAGAACTTACCACTTCACTTCTAGTAGTTACCATATTGAATTCGAGAGATTCCAATTCCGGACAGCTATTGACAAAGATCCTAATTCCCATGAAGTGACATTTATGCATATTTGTTTTCATCACCAAATGTTGTATTTTCATTGGATCGTACAATTCCAAAGGATTTCCATTACTGGATCCACATACATATTGGATTTGCTGACATAACATGTGAGTGTACTAAAAAACACTAAAAATTGTTGTAGTAAAGAACTTTTGTGGTGGCTCCAATGAGTTACATGTGCTGTAATACTTGATTCGAATAGGATTTGTGATGGAAATGGTTGATCTTTATGAGGCAAAAGGATTGAACCATAATCAAAATATGTTGGTGTTGGTTAGAGCTGAAAAGGTTCAGAAGAATTTCAAGAGAGCTTCGAAAGATTTAAAGATTACTCTATATAATGCGTGAGCAAAGCATTTTCTGACATTTTCTAGTGGAAAGTGTTATTGATATGGTGATTAAGCGTGGATGTTTTGTTAGTATGTTTGGATTTGGCTTGGTTTCTTTGAGTTTCTTGTTCTCTTGTTTGTTATGTTCGAGAGATATTGCTAAGTAAGGGATGAAAAACTAGTTTCACTCTGTTTTTAATTTTGTTTCTTGCTTTGGAAAAGTCTAGGACTTCTTATGTCTCTTCTCTTTACGTCATTGTATTTTGCTTTCTTTCTAGTCAAAAGTCTACTATATATATAATATTCTGTTATGGGTCGACTAGAAGAAAACATGCTTGGACTGACGAGCAAATCTGTTAATAGTCCATCAGTAAAAAGTCTGCTAAATTTATTATTTCCTATTTTAAATTTGAGTTTATCTCTCTATTTAAGTTCTCGTTTGTGTATGTTGACTTGAATTTTTAATTTTTGGATTTATTAATAAAAAAACTCTCTTGTGGATCTGTAGACGTAACTGATAGATTTAATGAATCACTCTAAATTTTATGATTTTATCGTCTTTTCTTTGTTTCTTTAACATAGGTTATAGCATATATGTTAGTATATTTATATATCTGATGAAATTTTGAACACTTTTGATGTGTATGAAAAACTTGAGAAGATAAATGAAAAATAAATCGCAGAACTCTGATACCATGTGAATAATGTTTCATTTATATTCAGTTTTATAAACTAATGTTGAAATCTATATTAATATATACACAAGATTTAGTTCTTAAGATATAGAAATCTACTTAGATTTACACGAATCTTTCACAATTAGATGTGATATATCATTATTAACCCTATAGATTAATCATCTTGTAACGATCTCATAATCTTGTATGGTAGACAATGCCATTAAAAGAAATGCATTCTTCACATGCATTCTTCAAAGAAATGTAAAACTTGGAGGTTGAGTCATGTAGACTATTTCATATGTCTCCATGAAGAAATGCATTCTTCACATTGTGTTGTTGTAATTTCCATCTCTGTGTTATAGCCACATGAAGAATAAGTTTTACAGTAGCTGTCCTTACTACTGGACTGAAGGTTTCTATAAAATCCACTCTTTGTTCTTGTTCAAAGTCTTTGGAAATAAGTCTGGCTTTGAGTGTTTCAAGAGAGCTATCAGAGTTAATCTTTGGGCGGAAAAACCATTTGTAACTGAGTGGTCTTACTAAGTGAATAGGTGGAACCAGATCCCATGTACTAGTATCAAGAAGGTTATTTAATTCCTTAGTCATAGCAGCATTCTATCATTCATCCTTTAAAGCTGATTTTCAGACTTTGGCTCTGGATAGTTAGCTTTAACTGTGAGTAACGCATATTTGGGGGTGGGTTTAATAATACATGATTTAGCCCGTGTAACCATTTCATGAGTGAAACCAACATAAAGATGTGCAGCTGAAAAAGCATATGGATATAATTCAGGAAAATTATCAGCATGAAAATTATCCAATTTATAAGGATCTAGCGCGCCAATTTTTGGCATCTTTCTGCATCCCTAGCGAGGATCCTAAGAAACCTCGTCAATTTGAGAAATATGTGCAGTTCTTTTGTCTGGAGAAGCTTTACAAGATTCCCATGGTTGAGTTTGGACCGATCTTTGGTTTCCGACCCAATGGATACCTTTCCGAACTTCCCAAGTTTTATTCTCATCATGATCTTTGGGGGTTATTAGCTCACAACCGCTTTGTTTCAAAGAATGCCAAGCTCACATTAATCTGCAACCCCGCTATCCTTCTTACCATCAAGATCCTAAGCAACCTCTTCTATGGGAAGAAAGAGGCCGGTTCCACTCGGAACCAAGAGCTAGGGCTTCTCCATTATGCTCTTAGCCGCTTCACCTTGACCACTTATAAGACTAATCTTGATCGCCATACTCATGATACCAACATAGGTTGGTTGTTTTCTCAGGTGTTGGATGAAAGGATGTTTGCAGCACTGAAGAATCCGAAGAGGATAAGTATGATGGGTAGCTTAGTGTCCCTGGTTTTACGGTCTGTGGGGATTCCACTTGAGCTCTTCCCTCAAGAGCTGAAGACTAATGGTGGATGAGCAGTACATCGCAAACACAAAATGGTTTGCTCGGTTTCACAAATATCTTTTTGAAAACTTGGCTAGAAAAATTTCTGAGATTAACTTGTCTAAGCCCGAGTTAACCAGCATCACCTCCTTTACCAATGTCCAATTTTTACCTGGTCCTGAACATCTCAATCGCCCTCCATCTGCTGTTCCTGATGCACAGAGACCTTCAGGCTGAAGACGCCTAAACCAGTGGCGATCCCAAGCTCCGAGACCCGATGCTAAATCTCCCGAGGATTATGATGTATACATTCTACAACCACGCATGACTTACATGACCCATGAGGAGAAAATGGTGTGGATAATGGACTCAAAGGAGCGCAACAACAGCTTGATGCGGTGAATTCTGAGGATGGGTTCGCGTTGTTTCCGTCCACCGAGTTGTCATACTGATGACGAGATGGAGCATGCTGTGCAGCGCGAGGCTGGAGATGGTTTAGATCACCCTTCCGATTGAGATAGTTGAGCTTCATTGTAGTATTTTCCTTTTCACTCATAACTCGTGTGTCTTTTTCTTATTTTTCTGTTTAGACTTATTTACTCTGTTCTGTTCATATTTCTTTTTTTTATATTTATTTTCACACCGGGACGGTGTGAAGTAAGTATGGGGGAAGGTCTATGCGTTATTAACTATGTTTGGTGTTTTCTCTTTTGGTGAAAATTTTTCAACTTTTTAGCTTTTAAATGTAGATGAGTCTATTTGAGTCGAAAGAATGATGACCAGAATCTGTGATGACTACAAACCTAGTGTGAGTTTAGTCTCACTCTCTAATTGACTGTTGACGTAGATTGATTGCTAGACTTAGGATTGGAACCCCATTGATTTATTGATATGCCTTTGAAAGTTCTGATCTTTTGGATTGTTGATGATTTTATGCTAGCTCAATTGTGCTATAACTTAACATGAACTTAAATTCTCTTACTTATGGTGTTTGTATACTATAAAAATCAGGTACCTTGCTCTTCAGTGTTCTGTACAACCGACAAGTTCTTTCAGTACGATCCAGGTCCTTTCTCTCTCTCACTTCAGAAAATAAAAAACGGCACAGAAAAAGGATTGAAAGCGTGATCTAGAAATCCGTAGTCAATCCCAGAAAAACCGGCAGCTAAAAACAAAAAAAAGAAAGGAAGGCGCAGAAATGTGAAGAAATAAAAAAGCAGTAAGAAAAGAAAAAGAAAAGAGAAGTGAGAAAGGGAGAAAAAGGATTAGGACTAGAAGTCGATTGTTGCTCTATTTGGTATGGGCATTTAGATAAAAGGAGTACCCAAGCGCGCTGATCGATACCCCATAAGTAAGAATGCACCATTTGAACTTAAATGAATTTAATGAGCTGGTTGAGATGATTTGATAGTTTGATTGATTCGAGATTTAGAGTAGAATGCATATTGTTGGTTATGTGGTGGTAAACAGTCCATTTACAGTGGTTGTCTAGGATTAGTGTCTTTAGTTTGTGACAACTGAATTTGGGGTTTATGAGATTCTGTGAATTCATGTGTAGTCCTTTTCAAACCTCTTGTCTGGATTTAATCTTGCTTTACTTAAGGATAATCAAAGATCTAAGTTTGGGGGAGTTGATATTACTCGGTTTTAATGCATAATAGTGGGCATTTATGTCTGCTATTATGCATTATTCTGAGCATTTTCCTTTAAAATTTGGTATATTTTTAGGATTCTAAGTGTTCGGGTCGTTTTGGAGTGAATGATGCATTTCAGAGTCAATAAGAGTAAATTGCCAGAATTCAGAAGAAATTGAAGGATCTAGAGTTTAGTTCGGAGTTTAGGATTTTAATTTGAAGTTTAAAAATTATTATAAATTTATGGTTTTTTTTTGGAACACAAATATTTTTATGATATTTTAGTATAATTAAGAGTGTGATATTTTGAAAAACAATTTTTTAAACTAATTTTTTTGAGAATTTCCCCTAGATTAATGGTTAAACCTATAATCTGTTCCACTGAAGTCAATATTTTCTATCCTTCAAAATGTATAGTCAGTTTCAAAATGTATAGTCAGTTTTTAATACATTTTATTACCATTTGACAAAGATTCATATCTTATTGAAATTAATTGTGTTTGATATATGGTTCTTCTTTGGTCAATCTTACTTTTGAATAAGCAAATCTCCTATATATTAAAAGGGGAGACACTTCTGAAACAAAATCTTTAATTACATAACTAATTACATGAAATGACAGTCACACTATCCATGTATCCAAACACTCATTATTACACTTTAAAAAAATAAAAAATCATTGAAAATCCTATATCAAATTATATTAAGATTTATCCGAATTAAAATGATTTCATTTTAATCCATACAAGGAAATGAAGGACAGTCTACCATTGGGAAGAAGGAGAGTCTCCCCAGTACATATCATTTCCTTGTATGGATGCGGGAATGAAATCATATTTGATGAGACCCAGGAGTTTCGAACCAATCAGACTCAATATAATTAATCTCGCTGGAAAAACCAAAGTGATTCAATGGAAATGGTATCATCCTTCAACGGACTTATGTGTTGTACAAGTCAGGTCAGAGTAAAAAAAAAAGTTTACTTAATATGCAGAAATGGATATGTAACCCTTATATTGAGGAGGCTCTCCTTCTTCCCAAAAGTAGACCCTTATATGAGGTTGTTTCAATTGTTGGGGGAGCGTATGCCTCTGACATAAATGACTACAAAGTTTTCAGCATATTCTGCTCTAGGATGCCAATTCATGTAGAAAGGATGGTATTAGATATAAATTTTTGACACGAATTTATCTGTGAATGTGAACGTGAAGTGTATTCTTCGAGCACTAGTTCATGGAAAAATATTGGCCATGTTCCTACTATTCTGAAGTGTGCTTGTTTTGCTCTGTTTAGGTTGACATATGTATGTGTAGGGGAGAAGATATTATGGCTAGTTCCTAAGTATAAACATGATAAAATCCTCTAAGTTGATATAGAAAGGAGATTTGATGTTATAAATTTGCCTCTATATCCATATAATATAATATTTGGGCGTAACTATCTGAATCATTCTACAACGATCCAGATGGACATTTCTGCATTATAATCCAAGTGAAGTCACAAGACCTAGACTTATATTATATTATAATATTATAAATGAACTTCAAGGTTACTCACACAAAATATATTTAAACGTATTTATTATAAAATATATACTCCAATGAGTTACATGTGCTACAATACCTGATACGAATGGGACTTGTGATGGAAATGCTTGATCTTTATGAGGCAAAAGGATTGAACCATGATCAAAAGATGTTGGTTATGGTTGGAACTGAAAAGGTTCATAAGAATTTCTTGAGAGCTTCGAAGAATTTAAAGATTATTCTATATTATTCTTGAGTAAAACATTTTCTGACATTTTCAAGTGGAAAGTGTTATTGATATGGTGATTAAGTGTGGATGTTTTGTTAGTATGTTTGGATTTGGCTTGGTTTCTTTGAATTTCTTGTTCTCTTGTTTGTTATGTTCAAGAGACATTGCTTTGGAAGGGATAAAAACTAGTTTCACTCTGTTTTTAATTTTGTTTCTTGCTTTGGGAAAGTCTAGGACTTCTTATGTCTCTTCTCTTTACTTCATTGTATTTTGCTTTATTTCTATAAAAGTCTACTATATATACAAGATTATGGGTCGACTACAAAAAAACATACTTGGACTGACGGGCAAATCGGTTAATAGTCCATCAATAATAAGTCTGCTAAATTTATTAGTTTAGATTAAAAATTAGAATTTATATCTCTATTTGAGTTCTTGTTTGTGTACGTTGACTTGTAATTAAAATTTTTTGATTTATTAATAAAAAAACTCTCTTGTGGATCTGTAGATGTTTAATGAATCACACTAAATTTTATGTTTTTCTCGTCTTTTCTTTCTCTCTTTAACATAGGTTATAGCATATATGTTAGTATATTTATATATCTGATGAAGTTTGGAACACTTTTGATGTGTATGGAAAACTTGAGAAGATAAATGAAAAATAAATCGCAGAGCTCTAATACCATGTGAAATAATGTTCATTTATATTCAGTTTTATAAACTCATGTTCAAATCTATATTAATATATACACAAGAATTAGTTCTTAAGATATAGAAATCTACTTAGATTTACATGAATCTTTCTCAATTACATGTGATATATCTAAATTAACTCTATAGATTAATCATCTCGTAA
This sequence comes from Iberis pinnata, assembly GCA_900406425.1. Lineage (NCBI taxonomy): Eukaryota > Viridiplantae > Streptophyta > Magnoliopsida > Brassicales > Brassicaceae > Iberis > Iberis pinnata. Next base: position 9,914 of record OVBE01004593.1, on the reverse strand, counting down.
AGATCTCATAATCTAGTGTGGGAAGAAAATTTGAGGAAGGCAGTTAAATCGTTCTACTTCTTTTTTCTTTTTCTGAATATTAGCAAATGACAATATTACTCTCATCATCCTTGGTTAAGATTGTTACAACAACCTAATTAGTTCAATAAAAAAACATACAAATCTTTTCTGCCTATGTAAAATTCTTTTATTTTCGTCTCAACAAAATTGGTTTCCTCTCTCCATTTATCTTTTCTGCCTATGTTTTTAGGGTTTTCATTTACTCTTAAGTTTACAGCCTATTGGAGATATATATAAGAAGATATAGTGTATATTATATTATTGTTAAGTTTCTTTTTACTTAACTTCAACCCACAAGAATCGAAGGCTCTGATACTATGTAGATCTAATATTATGAAATAATTTTATTTTATTGATCACTTGAACCATCTATTTGAAGATGTCAAATATAATTCCTAAATCTAATAAAATAAGGATAAATTTAAATCCAAATCTTTGACTTCCTATATTTTAGAAGATTTATATGCATCTTAACTATATTATAATATACATTATATCTTCTTGTGTATATGTCCAATACAGCCGCCTCACTCTTCTCTCTTTCTCTCCTTTCCACTTTCTCGCCTTTCTACACCAGCTGAACAAAACATAAAAATGTACAAATCTTATTACCAGTTACAAGACAACTAAATGTAACGGCCGAACTAACACTAAGAAAACAAACAAGAATAAAAGCCAAATCATTCAAACGATCCTATAAATGATTCACGTCTTAAACATCCAAAACCGATAAAAGTGCAGAGTATTCATTTTTTGCTACAACGACCGCTCTTGGCATAGATTCACATTCAAAGAAACCATCAATCCAAAATCCTGAGGAGAAGTCACCATCCGTATATTTGAAGGTCATCCAACTCGCCAAACTCCCTGGAAGACCTGGGGGCTAATCTTTTGGTGTCAAAACCCCCTCAAAAAGATTTCGTCTTATTTATGTAGTTATGACGCATAGTGCTAAGTACCTAAGAGACTTGAGGAAGATATTCGACCTAAGTACATTTGAAGGGTGCCAGAGCACTTAGTACTCGATACGACGGAAGTGGAAAAAGGCACAGCCTGAGCAAGAAAGGACTAAGTCGCAACCACTCTGAGATATTCGGAAGTCGCATCGCAAATATCAGAACTACTCGAGATATCCGGAAGTCATAGCGCAAATATCGAAACAGCCCGAGGAGTCCTGAAGCCGCTGCAGGTATTCAAAGAAAGGTGAGCAATGTAAATAGAGAAAGATGAAAAAAAGAGAAGGATCTTTTTCACTTTTTTACATAGAGATTGTATACAATTATAGCTTGAGAAAAATTGATTAATCAAAATAAACTTTTACTTTCATATTGATTTGTGTTGTGATTGTCTCTTATTAACGAAATTCTAAGAATTTCTCATCTAATTTCTTGTAAATTAACTTTGTGGATTTTAGTATCCACAATATCTATATAAGACTAGTTTCACAAAATGCTATGGAAATAAATTATATATTCAAAAATATCACATTATCAATTATTTTAAAAATACCATAAATTGTTTTTCTACCAAAAATAAAATTAAATTCGAAGGATTTAAATTTTCAATATTTGAATGTGAGTTCACTAATTAAAGTTTAGAGTTTAGTTTTGAAGGGACTAGAGTTTAGAATTTTAATTTGAACTTTAATTTTTTAAAAAAAATTTATGGTTTTTTGGAACACAAATATTTTTCTGATATTTTGGAATAATTAAGAGTGTGTGATATTTTTGAGAGACAATTTTTTTTAAAATAATATTTTTGAGAATTTCCCCTATGTTAATGGTTAAACCTATAACTTGTTCCATTAAAGTCAATATTTTCTATCCATCAAAATGTATGGTCAGTTTTTAATAGATTGTATTACCATTTGACAAAAATTCATTTCTTATTGAAATTAAATATGTTTGATATAGGGTTGGGCAAAAAAACTAGAACCGAAGAACAAAACAAAACGGTTTCGATTTCACCCAAAAGTACCCAATGGTTCTTGAGATGAAGAACCATGAGTTTCAGGTAGGAACCAGAACCGAACAAAGAACCGATGGGTAGAACGAATACCCGAAACATATATATACATATTATATATCTCGGATATTTTAGTTTTTCTTAGTATTATTTTATTTTTTTCGTGTAATCTTTGTATATTCGGGTACTTACAAGTACTTTAGTTTTAATTTTTTTTGGGTATTTTAGTTTTCGGGTAATATTTGTGTTTTCGGGTGCTTTTTTGGTATTTCGGGTCTCGAAATACCCGGATCCGACTTAGAACCAAAAAAAATTGAGTATTTTTTGGTATTTTGGGTCTGAAATACCTGTAACTGATTTAGAACCAAAAGCGTTGGGTATTTTCTGGTTCCTTTAATATAAGACCGAACCGACCCGGAACCTACAAGAATCGAACCGGAACCGAACCGAAAATTTAAAAAGTATCCATTGGGTATTATAATTTAGAACCGAAGAACCGGAACTAAATGGTTCCCATCCAGAACTGAACCGAATAGCCAAAAGCCCAATCCTAGTTTGATATATAGTTCTTTTTTTTCTCAATCTTTCTTTTGAATAAGCAAATATGGTATGAAAAAATGACAGCTATTATAAATACTAGTTTTTTTTGCCCCGCGCGATGCGGGTTATTCGTTTTTGATTTTATCTCTATTTAGTTTTTATTTATCAAAAAAATTGTTGGTTGTGGAATAGTTATTTTTTAGTATTTTAAATTGTGTTTTGTTGCCTAGCACATTGTGGTGTGGTGGCATTGGCCCCATCAAATGACTATATCATTGCAAGTTCAGTATTCGTTAATAGGATTAGTGTAAGTTAAATGATGACAAACAAATTTGTTGTGTCTTCTTAAATCTTTCTTATTTTTGTTTCTTTTAATAGAATTTATTGCTTTTAAGAAGAATTTTTGCTATTTTCTCTTTGGTTTTTTTATTTCACAAATATTTTTAGACGCATTCAATTAAAGAACCGAACCTTTTTTTTTTTAAAAAAATGCTGACGTGGCTCTCTAAGGGGAGAGAGTGACTTTGCTATTATATATATAGATTTTTTCTCTTCTCATCATATATTTTCTGTGTGGGGCACATTTTGATAGTTTATATTTTGACCCAAAAAAAAGAAAGCTTATATATGTTTCTCCTTTTTGTAAATCTTTTCTTTTAAATATATGCTGATTTGGTATGAAATAAATCACAAATAGTATGAATATTTTAACTCTATCATATATCTCTCTAAATTTTTGACTCGTTGGATAAAATTTAATTATCTTCCAAATTTAAATAGAAATTTACTTTTTTAGTAAATTCACTTTTGACTGATATCAAAATCTGGAAAAAATTTAAAAGCATGAAAATTAAGTTATTTGATTTTTTTTAAAAAAAAAATATTTAAAACTTTGACTACATAATGAAATAACATGATTATATAAAATTTACCATAATTTTGTGTAAAAAAATTTTATCAACGGTTTTAAGGATTTTTTGAAAAACGCGTACATTATAAATATAGATATTTATACAGTTTTAACCAAATTTTATTACATTACTAAGAAAAAACAGTTAGTAAGCAATCTCTCATATGACAATCCTGAATCTATAATTTCTCAAAACAGCTTAAACAATTGATTAAAAAAAAATAGCATAACATATAAGTAAAGGCTGTTTAAAAAAACAAAGTTGACTTCACAAATAAAAGTTTCTGAAGCTTATAAATAAGTTACTCTCTTAAGCATCAAAGTAATTTCTTCACCAAAATTGACCATATTTTCTCTACATCTATCTTTTTTGTTCTCTCAAAATCATCACATTTTTGCAATGGGTTCATCAAAAGACAAACCAGATTTTTTTTCGAGATAACCAAATTGTCTTCTGATTACAATAATCTCTATGTTACCTTCCAAAGAATCCGTACGTACGAGTGTTCTCTCTAAAAGATGGAAGAATCTTTTGTTAGTGTATAGAGAATAGTAAATCACTCAACAATCTGTTTTAACACAAATAACCACTCTTTATTAAACAAAGTTTGCTTAACTCTTCTTACAAAAGTTAACCCAAACAGGTTTTACACAATCCAAGACACACCTTGATTGTCACCTCAAATGTTTAATAAAATAAACAGACCTTTCCTAAGCCTACCCGTTTTACAACTCACTTACTCAAGGTCTAGAACACTCACCACAAGAACAGCTTCCTGATTGACTGCCGCTCTTAACTAAGACAAGTAAAAGTTCTAAAGTGTTAGTCTCCACTAATCACTTTAGACCTTTTATATACTTGCTACCCCAAACCCTAATTCGTTTTCAACAAATCTTATCCTAACAACAATATCTTCGAGAGATCCTCTCTACTTCGATATCTTCTTGTTAGATGCTTCCTTTGATAATATCTTCTTGGTTATCCTTCTTCCAGATCTTCCCCTTTAATCGCATGTTGTTCTCCTAGTATAACTGCTTGACGTAATCTTCAGCTTTCAGTCCTTTGTTCTCATCAGCATCCTGATTCGCTCCAGTACTCTGTTTCCAATCAGCTTCCTGTTTTTTCACTTTCAGTCTCCCCCTTTTTGACTTGATTTTATGATTAAGCATCCATTCCAAACCTACATCTCAAATATACAAATATACCAAAAATGCAAAGACTTACTCGAACTCAAAATATCATAAAATTATCAGAAAATAAACACCATTGTTTAAAATAACACAACCAGAGACTTGAGATAGAGTTTAGTTCTTAATTCTAAACAAAATAAAACTAAGGAGCTAAACAACTACTGATCTCCCCCTAAACACTTGCTTCCTCCTAAAAATCCATGCTTTAATCTGACCCAGTCTCATCCGGATCCTTTTCTCCCCCTGTTTACTTGATATCATGTAAAAAACAAGCGATTTAATATAACCAGACAGTGAGAAAAAAACTTACCTGTAGCCAGAGCTGCCTCAAGAAGCTGAATAGCCAACTTAACAACCTTGCGTAACTCTGTCACTGATCCAGAGGCCTGATTTCCTGCCTTTGTCTTTGACCGTCCAGCAAAGAGAAGTGACTGACTGAGAACCAGATAGCAACCGGGTGATCAATCTAGGAAACAGATGATAGAACTTCGACTCCGGAGTCTTGGCGTGTCCAACAATGTGATCAAACACCATCTTACCAACATTGAACCCAACCTTATGCACAATCTTATACACAACTATTGACCTGCCAGGATGCATATAACCCGAATTCTTGGAGGGAAGCCAATTTCGACAGCAGATACGATACAACTCCTTGTGATCATCAGTGAACACTCCAAGATTCAGAGACGGCCATTTGAGAACATAACCACCGCTGAGAAACAAGGCCATCCCATCCGATGTGACAGCAGCCACTTGAATTTGGCTTTGAACATCGTCAACCTCCGAAATGCCAAACAGATCATTGATACGAGCAGCCGAAACCTCATAAACCTTAGCCCTGACCGAAACCATGACAACCGGTTCATCCTTGTGATCTGCTGGTACGTTGGAATAGAACTCCCAAACCAGCTCCTTGTCAAACTCACCAAGACCTTCGACTGTAGACAGCAGACCCGCACCCGCAATCAAGCTACGCACAGAACTATTTACAGCAAAGGTCAGAGAATACTCAGGTAAGCACTCCTTCCGCGAGACTAGGGCAAACCGTTGGGCAGCAATCCGTGAGGAAAACTTGGCAGTATCAAACCCTTGAGCATGAGGCTCCTTCTTTACCTTTTTAGAAGCAGTCTCTGTTGAAACAGATGGTTGTTTCCTCTTTCGAACTCTAGCAGATCTGGCCGTATCAGTAGCATGAACAACACCTTGAGTCTCGTTCAGAAACACCATGTCATCACCTTCGGGAACAACATCGGCAGTCGGAACAGAAGGTGGAATTTGATCGTCTTCCGTAATCTGAGGTCCTCCTTCAAATATAGAATGTGAAATCGGAACTCGGAAAGGAAGAGATAGGCGGCTGAGCGTCGGCTTCAACATCAGGTATTGGAATGTCATCGGTTGCAGACTGTTCAACTTCCTGTACATGCACCGTGTCCTTATTAATTACGTCTTCAAATACAAAGATGGGATACTCCCGATATTTGACCAGAGTCCGACATGTGTTGACCGGCGGAGAGTCGTCAGTCACCATTGGTGCCGGTGTTTGATATTCAGATGAAGAGGATGACATAACTTGAGGAGGAGACGGAGGAGGTGACTGAGCAAGTGGGTGATTGGGATCGGCAACTTGAAGAAATCTGCGAAACTGGCTAAAAAATTCATCCATTTTGAGAGAAATGTGAGTAAGTGATGAAACCCTAATCAACCAGCCAGAAATATATAGAGACGATTAGGAATATGAAACGAAAAATCGCAACAAACCCTTGAACTCCCTCTTAAAGATCCCTTGATACACGCGATAATGGTAATCTGTTTTTTAAAAATATGTCCACATGCACTTATCGAATTAAGCTTAATGGGCCTGAAACTAACTTAGCAAATCCATTAGATATAAAACAATACTACAACACATACTGGCCCAAAACACACCAATAAGAACATGTGCAAAAAGTCACACCTACATATTTCAGCAATATCATAGGCACACCATAGCGAAATTGTGAGTGACCCAATTCATAGCAAATCATAGTTAGCACCGAAGTCACATTTATCTTGCTTTGCCTCATATTTTTCTTATTTTAAAAAATCGGATCAGTAATTAGTACAAAAAGCTGATGATAGTACCAGGAAGACTACCTTGTGTAACACAAAACTGTTGTTCGCACAATGAAACATGTAGTTACTCAATGGCAAGTCTTTCACACTGTCATGCCTTTATCCGGGAAACAATGTCAATCTCAGTTCGCAAACACCCTTCATCAGGCAGCATGAATTTCCTTTGAAGAGTCAAATAGTCAATCAGACTTATGGCACAGTGTATCACTTGACTTCTCAACACTTGTAACCATGATTCAAGATATAGAATCTCTGTACATGAAGATGTATCACCTGACTTCTCAACATCTAACATTTTTTTTTATTTAAAAAAAAAAAATTACAAATATGCTCTTCTCAGATCTTTGACCTCCTGGTATGAATGTTTGCAGCCCTTTGAAATAGATTAGACCAGGACGGCATGATAAACAATTGTTTTCCACAATGAACCATATGCTCAAAGCTTTGAACAAACAAGTTAGGAAAACAGATATTCACAGGCAAGTAATCCCACATATCACAAACAACTGTTAGAAACTACTTAAAGTTCACAAACCCCGATTGCTTTTCTGAGATTGATAAAACGATTAAAATCCATTGATTTAGTAAACAAATTAGCAAGTTGTAACTCAGTGCTAACATGATCAACCACAAGTAGTTTCACCTCAATCAATTCCCTGATGAAGTGATGTCTGATGTCTATATGTTTCGTTCTAGAATGCTGAACATGATTTTTAGCAATATTAATAGCACTCTTGTTATCACGCAATGCAAGCAAAGGGTCAGAGTACATACCATAGTCAGCAGCCATTTGTTTCATCCATAGAAGTTGAGTACAAAAACTGCCCAAGGCAATATATTCTGCTTCTGCAGTGGACAACGAAACACTATTCTGTTTACGACTATGCCAAGCAATCAGATTGTTACCCATGAAGAAACACCCTCCACTTGTGTTGTGTCGATCATCAAGAGATCCAGCCCAATCAGCATCACATTATCCTACCAGGTTCTTGTTCGTATCCTTCGTAAAGTATATACCAAGATTCACAGTGCCCTTCACATACCTGATATGTGAGATGAGACATCTTGGGTTGTGCCTGATATCTTGCACAAATGCCTACTGTAAAATAGATGTCTGGTCTACTTGCTGTTAGATATAAAAGACTACCAATCATACATCTGTAGAATTTTTCATCAACTTTTTCACCAGTCTCATCCCTAGACAACTTGTCATTAGTACCCATAGGCGTCTTTGCTTCCTTAGACTCCTGTAATCCAAACCTGGTGACCAGGTTTTTGGCATAAGTGCTTTGACTAACAAAGATACCCTCATCCGATTGCTTCACCTGTAAGCCCAAGAAATAAGTTAGTTCACCACACATGCTCATCTCAAATTCCTGAGTCATGTTTTTGATAAACTGTTCAACAAGTTGATTCTTGGTTGATCCAAACACAATGTTGTCCACATAGATTTGAACAATAATTATATCGTCCTTGTCCTTTCCGACAAACAGTGTTTTGTCTACTGTACCTCTCCCATATTCCTGTTTGATCAAAAACGTTGTTAGCCGTACATACCAGGCCCTTGGTGCTTGCTTCAACCTATACAGAGCCTTTTTAAGTTTGAACACATGAACAGGATGCTGTGCATCTTCAAAACCTTTAGGCTGTTCAACATATACCTCTTCTTGAAGAAATCCATTTAAGAACGCACTTTTGACATCCATTTGGTAGAGTTTGAACTCCATAGTACAAGCCATTCCGAACAGAAATCTGATTGATTCTAACCGAGCAATTGGTGCAAAAGTTTCATCAAAATCAACACCTTCCATCTGAGAGTATCCTTGAGCAACTAACCGGGCTTTGTTTCGAACTACAACACCAGTCTCATCTATCTTATTTTTGAAAATCCACTTAGTTCCCAAAACATTAACTTGATCAGGTCTTGGAACCAAATCTCAGACTTCACTTCGTTGAAATTGACTTAACTCTTTCTGCATAGCTGAAGACATAATTGATTAAATAGGCTGTCCAGTAATTGACTTTGCAGTAAGCATTTGTGACCATCAACAAGAAATACTTCAGCTAGTTCAGGTTGTTCTATTCCACCAGTAGTACCTTTGCCCTTGATCTTTCCTTAAGCTCCATCTCCAAAAGTAACTTTCCCTGCTGACAGTTCTTGGAATTTTCCCAGATTTCTTTGACTCCCAATCATGTGTCTTGAACATCCACTATCAAAGTACCAGAACTCTTCTTTCGTTTCTTCTACTGAGAAGGCTACATGACATACAACTTCTTGTTCCTTCTTTTTTGCTTCAATCTTTTCAACTTTCTTGAAAGTAGAATATAGATCACTCTTCTTTATCCATACTCTGTTGTATTTCATATGATCCTTGAAGTAGCGTCTTTCCCATATAAGTGTTGAAACACGATTAAGAAACTTATTGCAGTAATACTTGTAATGTCCTGTTCTTCCACAATACCAGCAACATGTTCTACGATCAATCTTTTGATAACTCCTTTCTTGTTTCTGAACTGGCCATTGATATTCCTCCTTCACAAACCTGGTTTCTCCAAACTGATTTCCACCATTATAGCCTAGACCAAGATAGTCTTTTCCTACTTTGCCAACATACAATAATTTGTCCAGATCCTTTGTTCCATTTGACAGCATTTTGATGTTTCGTAACTGTTCTTGCAGCTTCCCTTCAGCAACTTCTGCTTTTACTTTCTCAGCATTCATTTGTTCAAGAACCTGTTTTACTTGACTCTCTAGCTTCTCAACTGCTTCAGTTAGCTTCTTCACATCATTGCTTTTGAGTATCATCTGTTCCACCAAGATTTTGTTTTCGTCTTGAAGACTCAGATCAGTTTCTTCCTCTGAATCATCATCCTGTATTATTCCTATGAATGATACAAAGTTATTCAGAATATCTTCTTCCTCGTTCTTATCAGAATCACTATCACTCCATNTGACCGAAACCTTTACATTCATAACACTGAACAGTACTTCTTCTCTTCAACGTTGGACAATCTGACTTGAAATGTCCATATCCTTCGCACTCTAAGCACTGTTTTCATCCTTCTTCCCATCTCAATCAGACTCACCTCTATTTGGTGTGAAGACACTCTTCTTCTGACCTCTCTCCATTCT
>OVBE01004592.1:0-18581 GCA_900406425.1 Iberis pinnata | reverse complement strand
TAGAATATATATATATATATATATATATATATATATATATATATTAGTAGTTCTACTATGGTTTTTAAGTAATCCTACTATTTTTGGATTTTTATTTCATTAAAACGAAAAAATTCACTATACACTATTTAAAAAGATATAAGTTCATTTTTTAATAACTTAATTCATGTTATATGTAGAAAAATGTTATATGTAGAAAAGTTATATGTATTTTTAGTAAATTTTTGTGATTTGATTATTTGAATTGATATGTTTAATTTGTAAAAAAAAAATAATGAAAAGGGTTTAAAATAAAAATAAAAATAAAAATAGAAGAGAGAGATAAAGAGACAGTGCATATCATTCAAGGCTATGGTACCACCGATATAAGTTTTTTCTATTGATTGCTAAGACCATGAACATTGGGGATCTAAAGAGTTCTAAACATGTGGACCCCCACTAATTTTATTAGAGACATGCTCTTTGGCCTCTAAAATTGGATTCGGATTTTACAAAAATCGTGGGCCCCACTGACACGTGGCGGCCCACGATTGGTCCAGTATTTAATAATTATTATTTAAATTAAAAAGGAAAAACAAAAATTAAGAACTTTTTTTTGGTTCTTTTCATTGTTTATGCTCTAAAATCTAATATTAGTGTGTAATATATAATTAGTGAATTACCCAATTATAATTGTATACTTCTGCAACTGATCCTTTATTTTATCGAGAAAATTAATCAACGAATTTTTGAGAGTAAACTTATGTCAAAATGTATTCAGTAGTTTTTTAATTAATAGCATACATATATTAATCCCATGTTTTCTAATAATTCTTAGTCTTTTGAAACATCTTTGAGGTTTTTAGTGCTTTATAAAATTATGCTTTAGACAAAAAATTTGGCACTTTGTATACTTCAACTTAGAAGAAAAAAAATAAAATCATGGACAGACAAAAAATATAATTTTACTTGTAGATCAAATTAAAACTGTACAATCAAAATTGATAATATACGGTAAAGTGTGTCCTTCAGAAACATATCCCACTCTTTCATATTTTTTTATTTTTTGTAATAGAATGCATTTTAAAACATCTCCACCCCATTATTACATCCACTAAATTATTATGTTTAATTTCTTTATTTAATTGAAACAAAAAAATTAACTTGATTGGTAATAAAATAAAAATGTGATAATTAAAGGGTCATTATGTAAATAAAATAGTTTAATTTTCAAATATAGTGTAATTAAGATTAACTCCACAAATTAAGTGGAAAAGTAAAAGTTTTGTTTTGTGAGAAATGGAGTTGAGGTTGAGGAGATTTACTCAAAATAAAATTTTATTTTAAAATAGAGCGGGTTGAAAATACTCTTTGGACAATATAATAGAGATAAAGTGTCACATTAATGGAGGTATATACTTTCTAAGAGCTTTACATTAAATCCATCCATCAAGAATGCAAGAGGGTAATTTAATTTCTTAATCTTGGTGTTGGCACATGAACGACTTTTTTATTTTTGAAAATCTAATCAAATAATAAGATTGTTACACTTAAGATAGAAAATTTTATTTTAGTCTTTGGGACACTAAAAATTTGTGTTTTCAAAGGTTAGCTAAGGGATGAGCAAAATATTTAATACTAGAAATCCTAAACTGAACCAAACTAAAATATGTGATTCCAAATTTAAACTTAATTGTAAAATTACTCGGATATGTATCAAAATTGATTAACTGAATAACTGAATTCAAATCAAAATTTTGAGGAACATAATCAAATTATCTGAACTAACTAAATTTCACCAATAATAAATAAAAATGATAAAAATCACATATATTTTAATTTGCAGAATATTACTTATGAAAAAAATTCCATTTTATAAGGTTTTTCGGTCAAAAATTGAATAGAAAAGAAATATCCGAACTAGTACCCCAAGCAAATGAAAAATTACACAAATATGTATAGAAATTTTATCCTAATAATTCGAACCTATAAAACTTTTAGGAAAGCGAACGTGGACCATATTTTTAAAATATATGAATTGATGCTAAGTTTTTATATTAAAACTAACCAACACAACAGAAAATGGGGCATTAATAGCATTGTAAATTTACATTTCTTACGTATGTGCTATTGTAAACCGAAACAGAATGTTTCCATAGTCATATCATTTTTAACGCTATGTTTGATATAGCAAGAAAAAAAAACATTTTCTTTGCGTCAATTCATTAATTTCTTTGCATTGTAGAGTACTTAAAAACGCTGTGTTTTATCTAAAAAATCTAGTCAACGAAACTTGAAAAACATTTTGACCAAAAGGACAAAAATCAAATAACCCCTTTTCTCCCTCTTTCTTCGCTCTTCTCTATGTTCATTCTTTCCTTTTTGAAGAATCGATCTTCGATTACACATCCAATTCGCTTCGCACTTCCTCTGTTCAATCGATTAGGTACTCATTCAATCCTTTCTTATTCGTATAATCAGATTTTGAGGTTTAGATCCACTAGATCTATGTTTCGATTTGCATCCATGTTAGGTATTGTCGATTTTGGTAGTTTTTGTTTAAGATTAGAATATTTCTATGTATGATCAGTTTGAGAAATGACATAGACAAGAGGAGGAATGGTTCCTACCCGTCACAGTATGCATAATCAAGGTGTGGAAGGGATACCAGTTAAAGAGGCGACAAAGATGAAAAATAGAACAATAAAGAAGAAAGATTTGAGGCGACAAAGATGAAGAAGAGAATAATAAAGAAGAAAGATTTGGTGTCACCGAAGAAGACAACAACAAACGAGGCTAATCAAGGGAAGAAGAAGGAAAAACCAAGCATGCCTTATGTGGGTAGGTTATTATTTGGGAAAAGATGTGTAGGGAAGGTGAAGTAAGTGGTAGTAGTAGAAGAAGATTTATAAGAAATTACTGATGAAGTTGCAGAGAAAGTAGTGATTGAGGGTGAAGGTACTAAAGATGTGATGGATGAAAATGTTCAAAAGAGAGAAGGACTAGATGAACAATTATCCGATAAAGAAGATGGTGAAGAAGAAGAACGCGAAGAAGAAATATCAGACAAAAAAGATGATGAGAAAGAAGCATGTGAAGAAGAATTGTCTAAGCAAAGAGTTGATGATAAAGTTGACGAAGAAGAATTGTCTACAAATAAAGATGATGAAGAAGTCGTTTCTTATAAAGAAGTTGGTGAGATTGATGGTGAAGCTGTAACTATGGAAGAAAAGGGAGTTGGGAATGGCGCATAAGCTGGTTTGACTAGAGAGGTTGAGAATGAAGCAGAAGCTGCTGTGAATATGGAATAAGATCAAGATCATGTCAATGAGAATCCTAGCACAAAAAGAATTTAGAGAGAAGAGAAAGAGGTGAAAGAAAAAAAATAAAAGATGACCAACAAAGATGCGTACAATGGCTAAAGATTCTAATGATAAGGTTGCAGTGTCTTTCAATGAGTACGGTGCATATGTTGGACCTGGTTCGGTAACACTGTTGTTTTTTCTTGGTCCTCTTGTGAGAAAATACGTCCCTGTAACATTGTCTGATTGGAGAAAAATTCATAAAATAACTAAGCATATTGCGTGGGAGGAAATATAGGTATTTTTGATCATTTAAGCATTTTAACTTGTACACATGTTTGACCTTTGCATATTTTGATGCAGGGGAGGTTTGACATGCAAGAAGAATGACATAAAGATGTCATTATGAAGTAGCTGAGATGTTTGTGGAAGGTTTGGAAGTCCAGGCTTGTGGCACAAGTACCAAATATTAAAAATGTTGTTGAGAGGATTGATTTAAACTCCTAGGTTAGGAGCAAGACCACCCACACTTTCAAGATTAGCAATGCTGAGCGTAACAAGTTATTTTTCTTTTTTTATTTGTGTTTTTGATTTAATGAAACTCTGGTGCTTATTATAGGAGATAAGTAACAAATACAAAGAGCTAAGAAGAAATCAGATTCCTCACACCACCAGTGCAAAAGAGGTGCTTAGAGTAGCTCATGACATGGTGAAAAGATTAATCAACTCAACCCTATGTAAAGGCTTAAGATATGTAAAATATTATTCAACATTGTAGTCTATTTTTTATATAGAAAAAGAGTACAAATCCAAGAAATATTAGTAGGAGTAAAATTTGGATTGCAGAACACAAGCATGTTGATGGTAGAACTGTTAGGCCTAAATTTGCTCACAATGTCTCAGAAAAAATACAATCATTTGATAGTCATATAGACTCTACGTCATGTGATAATTTAAAGGAAGATGTTGTGATCAAGGTTTTAGGAAAATATAAACATGGACGAGTGAGGGTTTGGTTGAGGAATTACTTCTACTAAGCTAGCATTTCTGCAATCTAGAAACTCAAAGATTTATGATTTGCAAAGTGAGATTGAAAAGTTGAAGGGAAGTGCCCACAGATTAGCTGGAAAGAAGGTAACTATATTTTCATATCAGAATCATATCAAAGTTTATGAATTCATTTTCCTTGTTTCAGACAATCCATGGTGATATTCAAACATCTATGTGTAGCTGGGAATTGAAAGAAAGTGGGAGAGTACAAATCTTGGATTAAATTGATTCAGGAGATATTCTGATTGGACAAGGAGAATTTTGCTCTACTGATCCGTTGTACAAAGTTGGTCATATACCAATTGGTCCTACTGCAATTAGCATTATGGTCAAGTTTGTAATCACACCTGAAGCTGCTCTTTGGAGGCCTCTCTCAGAAGCATTTCCATCTATTGGGCTAGCTCTGGGATGAAAAATTGCATGGCCAGTGGAGAAATTAATTTTAGACAGGGAAACAAGCAATTCTGAAGAATATTCTGATGTACATAATTTCTATCTACTTTTTTCATTTTAGAATGTATAATTATTTGCTTTCAAAATTTAAGGAAACCAGTTGTGATGTCACTCAAAGATGTAAAATATTTGATTTTATACTAATGGAAACAATGAGGTTATTGGTGAAGGTATCATTTGCTCAACTGATTCAAAGAAAGGGGATAACGATATCCTTTTCGGTACAAATGTTGTTAGTATTACAGTTGAAGAGGTGTGTAACGACAAAGATTTTATTTGGAGGCCAACTTCTGTCTTGATTTCCTTAATCCTTCACCTAACGTAACACCTTCAAAGCCAGCTGAAAAAAAATGCAGTGGTATGTTCTCTCTTTTGTAAAATAAAATTGATGTTATATATCTAGTCTGATTGATTTTGTAGATTTAGTCTGATTGTTGTACGAAACCTGCTTCTGGTTCTTTTGTTTGAGTTGCAGAGTCTAGGCACAAACAACACTAGCTCCAACAAAGGTTCAAGCTAGAAGTGTATTTTCTGGACTGTAAAAATAACTCTGAACGAAAGGCAACTGAAGGGAAAATATTATCATCAGATCCAAAAGGTGTATGCCACATTGTTCCATTGGGTATGAATGCAAGCAATCTTTGGGTTGAAGTTTCTAGGATTGGTGATGCACAATTGTTGAGGAAAAACTTTGATAAATTGTTGTTTGTCTGAAACTTAAATTATGGTTGTGTTAATTTTTAATGTGTAATATGACATAAATTTAAACATGGTACGAGATGTTTTGATGTAAGAAACCGAATGCATATGTAGTATAATGTACGAAAAGATTGTCTTAATGTGTTATGATTAAAATTTTGATAAAGGAAGATTTACATTATGACTTGCAATTGAAAAATAACGCTTAAAAAATATTATAATATGGTATAATTAAAATTTTTATAAAGGAACATATGTTCCTTTCTAGTGATATCACTCTATTTTTCATTTTAAGTTTTAATTTGGTAAATATATGAAAATTTCATTATATTTTTTAGTTTTATGTTTTTGATTTTTAAATAATTTTGAATGTTTTTTCATTTAAAATAAATTTTCTGGTAAAATAGCCTCAAATTTTTATAGAATTTTAAAAAGAAATCAGATTTCTACAAAGCATCTCTCCCGAATCGGTGACGTGTTACTTCCTGGACCGATGGATATGCCTCCCGTATCAAGTGCATCTATGATCTCAGCCGTTTAAAATTTTGATATGCTTTTCTTATTTAAGCCATGTAAATGAAATTTCCTAAAATTTTAATTTTTCCCAATCACGGAAGAATCGAATATCCTTCTCTCAACTATCATTCTTCCAAATTTTCATATAACCTTAAACCTCTGTCTCGATTTTTATTTTTCCCGTATTTGTACGACCTTAAACCGTCGTATGAGTATGAAAAACTGGAAATCTTTCCAAGATGCAATGTCTCAAGATGAGAAAAAGATAAGCACAATAATGAGTTAAAGGTAGAGATACAAGCCAAAATCCTTAGATATTTTCTAGTAAAGGATAGATTTAGGAGGATGTTTAGATAAAAAAAAAAGATGGTTGTAGATTTACTTTGGCATTTCACCAATGCCACTAAAAATGGTACAATGAGACACTCTGTAGATTCTATATCTTGGGCACACGTGGATGCTAAATGGCCAGAGTTCGCAAGTGAACCAAGGAATCTAAGACTTAGTATCTCTGTAGATGGGATGAACCCTTTCTCCATGCTGAAACACTAATTACAGTGTATGGTCAATGTTGTTCGTGAACTATATCACCCTTCCGACCATGTGTATGAAGGCTGTGAATATCATGGTGACTTTGTTGGTCCCTGGTCCAACAATTCATTGACAAAACATAGACATTTACTTAGCACCATTGATAGATGATCTAAAAAATATGTGGTCCGAGGGTATTCAAGTGTATGACTCTTTTGCAGAGAGAATTTCACAGTTAGAGGCTTGCTGCTTTAGAGTATCCAATGTTAGGAACGCTGGCTGGATGTAAAGTGAAGGGAGAAAGAAGCTTGCAATGTTGTGGAAATGATACAGCAAACATGTGGCTACAATTTATCCAGAAGTATGTATACATGGGAAATAGGAAGAGACTACCTCTTGGATTCATTACAGATAGAAAAAGGTTGGTTTGACAATATTGTCGAGGAAGGGAATACCAATAGGATATAAATTGGTGTTGAAATATATGAGACACTTAAAGAGTTAATGAATGATTTTTAAGAGCTCTATATAAGGTAACTGAAAGAAAAAGAGCTAACTTGCTAGAGAATGAGTTGGCTCAAGAAGAAGAGTGTGAAAATGAGCTATGACGGTGGAAGAAGATATCAATATTTTTTTTTATCTCCCTTAATGGAAGGTAAAGCATAGTAACTGGACTATATATTGTTATATTGTTTGAACTACTAAGTCTAACATTTTATTGTTTCATAGATTAGGATATGCATCTTCATCACAACATTGATGTGATGCATGTAGAAAAGAATGTGTCTGATACTATACTATCTACCTTGATGCAGATTGCCAATTCAAAATATGGTTTTAAGTCAAGAAAAGACAGAAGATATGAATAAAAAAGAATTTGCACACAGAGGTAAGGGGTAAGAAAACATACTTACCTGCAACAGCTTATTGGTTATCCAAACCAGACAAATTAATTTTTTCCAAAGGTTAGCTGAGTTTAGAGGTCCCAACCGTTATTGTGGTAATATTTCAAATTGTGTTTCAATTAATCCTCCAAATATAGGTAGTTTATAATCGCATGATCTTCATGTACTAGTACATAACTTGCTACCGGATGCCTTGAGAGGGTTGTTACCAAGTAGATCCTGGATTTCTATAAATAGTTAATGCAATTACTTCAACAGATTGTGTCACTGTATCATTAACCCTGAGAAACTCATATCATTTTAGAATGAGTTAGTGGAAAAAAATGTGTCAGCTGGAGCAGTTCTTCCCTCCATCCCTCTTTGATATCATGTTCCACCTTCCAATACATATATCGAAAGAGGCACGATTGGGAGGACCAGTACACTTTCGCCGATGTATTCCTTTGAAAGGTCTGACAAATTCATTAGCTAAAATATATGTATTTTTTGCATTGATGTTTGACTAATGGTATGATATCTTAAATGAGTTTTAGGTACATGAAAACCAGTGCAAGAAACAACTAATCGTAATGCATATATTGAGGATGATAAAGAGGTTGTTGAAGGAAGATCAATGCAGAAGGGTAAAGAGATTAGACTTTCAGATAAAGAAAGAAACATAGCACATCGATATGTGCTAATGAACATGACAGCTATAGATACATATGTTGAGTAAGAGGTTACACTTTCACTTTCAACTATTAAGAACTTTAATTTTAGCTTTGTGATTGTTGATCATTGTGAAATCAGGATGCATTTGGAGGAATTACAAGCTAATGATGGTAGATGTGGTAGAAATTAAAATTTGTTATAGAAAATGTATACTGATGAGTTTGCACATTGGATAAAAATAAGGTTTTCATCTTGACCACTTTTATTAAATCATTGGTGCAGTCAATACACAATTTGTTATCTTGATGATTATTATGGTCTCAATATGGTTAGTTAATTATCACGTTGTTTGCTTGATAATGTTAATGATTTCTTTAGTTCATTATGTAGTCTTTTGCTTTTTTATTGACAATGAATTTGGTTATTGTTTCAGATTCGTTCAGACTCAGCCGAAACTCATTCTAAAGAAGCTAATGTAGTTGGCATTTAGACCAATAAATATAGGTTTATCACATATATGATTTATTAATGGGCATCGATTTCATATGGATGAGGTTAAGTGGAAGACACAAAACAGTGGAGTAACGTGTGAAGCATTCATCATGTGTAGATCAAGTGCTAGAGATACAAGGCAAGTGGTTGATATATTTACATACTATAGAGTGATAAAAGATATTAATTTTATGGACTATCACATGTTAAAAGTACTATTGTATAGGTGCAATTGGGCAAACAAAGGGAATGGTGTGAAAAAAGAAGCTGGCTTCACGCTTGTCAACCTTCATATAAACCAATTAACTTATTTGAAATATCCCTTATAAAATTGCTATGCTGTTATGAGAGCACCACCTAGAGGTTACCATGAGTTGGAAACAGAGAAAGATTTAGTTAGTGCACCATTTCCTATCCAAGGAGTTTGATAATTTGGATAGTGAAGTTTTTGATGATGATATTTTTTTATGTTAGAGATGATTATGAACGATTGATTGTGTAGCTTTTGATAATTAATTATTAATTCATATTAATTTTATTTTAATTACAAATTTGTAATATTATGGTATTATAAATTAAATTAAACTAATAACAAAATGATATTGCTATATTTAGTAAACATAATTGTTATTGGTACAACCAAATTATAGTACACACAAGATGTAATAGAAAAGAAAAGAGAAAAAACTATTTCAAAATATATACTTAACAATAAAATGAGGCTATTATATAAAATAATAATTGCATGTTAACCAACGCTATTGTTAGATTATTAACCATCACATTCTTCAAGTCTGCTATGTTATGTGCCAAAATTATTATAATGGGTGCTGTCATAGAACTTTTTACAACGCTATAGTATAATGCAATAGTGTTTTTCAAATGCTGTTAATACCATCATTTTTTGTAGAGAAATATAAAAAAATCAAACTAAAATCATACCGATTAATCAAATGCACACCACTAGCAATATAACAATGGCATTGATGGGAAGTATTCTCATTTTAATATGTATTTTTTTCACCAAACTGAAAAGCAAAAATCAAAACATACTTAATAAATATTCTCAAAAGATGGGGACAACCAACTCGGGATCCTTGAGTTGAAGTAAGAAAAAGTCTTCTGGCGTTGACGTGTAGTCCGGGCTAGAAAATCCGCTTTCTTTTTGAGTCCTCTTGAGGCGTGGTGAAGTCTAAATTTGGGGTACTTTGCCCGAAAACAGATGAGATCCAAGAGTTCAGCAGCAAAGGCCGGCCATTACATAGGTGTGTTCACAATTTTTACCAAGTCAGTGGAGTCTGTGTAGAAATCATCACATTGAATATTCAAACGGGAAATACAGGAGGATCCCAAACGATGCCATTAAACAGTTTAACATTCCTTGCCTTCCATATATACCACATAATCCATACAAAAGTAGTATGCAACTCTAGGTTCGGCATTTAGTGCAGTTCAAGGAGTATTCCATATTCTCCAGCAGTTTAGAATAAAGGAAACCTCCCGTTTCATGTGGTATAGAGGACAATGCCCATACTTGACAGGCTGGTGGACACTCAAACAGTGCATGGTTAACAATTTTCTCATCATGACCGAAACTGGGGCATAATGTGGTTATGTTTAAATTGCGGTTGGCTAGGTTGGTATTAACAGCTAGTGCACCACTTAAGATTTGCCATCAAAAATGACGCAACTTTTGCGGTACCTTTGTTTTCCAGACCGCATTTGCGAGATCAAAAATTAACGAGAGTTGGGTGTGGAAACTAAGGTCGTCCTCCAGTACAGATGTTAAGAGATCGTACCCTGATTTAACGGTGTACTACCCAGTCTTCGAGTAATACCAACAATAACCCTCTTGTATGTTCTGCGACAGTCTGATTCCTATAAATATGGGGATATCCCTAGGTTGTAAAATTTGTCTAAGCAATGGCTCATGCCATGTGAGGCCATCAGGGTATAGCAACTCTGCAACCTTCAGTGCTGGATGTACCCCAGGGAGTATTGCCCGAGGTGGGTGAGGGTCAATTCCTGGAACCCAATTGTCATTCCATACACTTGTATCCATAGACCACCTGTGTTATTTGGCAATCAAAATTTGTTCCAGGCAACCCAGTGTATGCCTTTAGCATGTGGTTTCGAAGACCACCAATATGTCGCAGTTGCACTAGTGAGCTTCTTAAGAAGGCCTTTGGGGAGGCGATATCATGACATAACGTAAGTTGGGAGAGCCTGGGCAACTGATTTGATCAAAACTTCTTTACCCCCTTTGGACAAAAAATTTTCCGACCATCCATTAATTCGATTGTTCAATTTGTCCTTGACGTAGGCGAAGACTTGAGCCTTGGAGCCCTTAACCTGTTCCAGAATTCCCAGATACTTTCCACAGCCTCCATCAGTAGCAATATTCAAACGATACTTGAGGAGATGTCGGTGCTGATAAGGGACCTTTTTCCCATAGAAAATCGTTGATTTATCATAATTAATGTGTTTCCCCGACGCATCGCCATACAATTGCAGAATCTCAGCAAGTTGAGAGCATTCAGCTAAAGTGGCTTGGCAAAAGAAGAGGCTGTCGTCAGCAAACAGTAAATGTGAGACTGCCGAACATGCCAGAGCCATTTTAATACCACTAAGAAGTTTCCTAGATTTAGCTACTCGTAAGTTGGCTATTAGGACTTCCGTACAAAGAATGAAGAGATATGGTGATAAAGGATCACCCTGACGCAGACCGTGCTCCTATGTAATGGCTCCTTTTGGCACCCCATTGATCAGCGTTCGATAGGAGACCGAGGTGACACAGTACATAATTCTGGTTACCATGATCTCTCGAAACCCATCTTAATCAGTAGGGCTCTAAGAAAACCCCATTCAACATGGTCATAAGCTTTACTCATGTCTTTCTTAACAGCCAAAAATTCGTTCATACACCATTCTTTCGTTTGGAGTGCATGGAAAGCTTCCTGTGCTAGAAGAATATTATTCATTATAGCTCTACCAGCCATAAAAGCCGACTGAGGGAGTATAAGCTTGAGACGCTGACTGAAAGATTTGGATATAATCTTATAAACAACATTACATAGATTTATGGGGCGGAAATTCACCATGTCCTTTGGACGATCAACTTTTGGGATCAAACAGATGTTTGTCTCATTAAGTCTTTCATCAAACTTACCCTTCAACATAAAATTATGTACTAGTTGCACAACTTGTGGACCAACAATATGCCAATAGCGTTGGTGAAAAAGTGCCGTCATTCCGTTAGGACCCGGAGCCTTCTCATGGGCCATCCCGAAGATAGCACTTCGGATCTCCTCCGCCGTAAAGGATCCTGTTAACTGGGAATTCATCGCGGTAGTGACGGAGCAATGGATCAGTTCTAGAGCTTTCTCCAGATTACAAGTATCAGATATGGTAAACAGGTTTTGGAAAACATCAATCGCTGTTTTGTTTATTAGGTTCTCATTCTCCGTCCATATACCATCAGCACTCATTAAGCCCGAAATACAGTTTCGTGCTCGACGCTTTTTGGTAACTGCATGGAAATACTTCGTGTTCTTATCGCCTTCCTGAAGCCAGGCAACACGACTTTTTTGTTTCCAGAATAGTTCCTCAGCCGCTAAAGAGGCACGGAGTTGTGCCGTTAGAAGTTGGATATCCTCAGATGTGACAAAATTGCTGGCATGAGCGTGATCAACCTGTATTTTCAAGGCTTCAATATCTAGTGAAGATTTAAATTTTTCCTCTTTCCGCTAACAGGAAATGCGTTCTGGCAGTTTTTAATACGATCTTAGATACCCATTGTCAAACCGGAGTCATGACGCAACCACCCTTCTTTAACGACATTTTCGAAAGTCACAACCGTGACCCAACGTTTATCAAACCGGAACTGCGATGATCCCCGATGTTGACGATTGTCTATAGAAAGAAGAAGGGGGGCGGTGATCCGAGTCCCCAAAAATTGAGATAACGCAAGTGTGAGTGTGAGAATGCGTCGAACCAGTTTTCGTTCTCCATTGCTCGATCTAAACGACATCAAACTGTGTTGCGACCTCGACGGCCTACCCATGAAAACGAATTTTCGGTAAATGGAAAATCCACCATTCCACAACATTCACGCATCAATTTGAAGTCCAGAAAAGATGACTTTGGTCTTACTCGACCACCACATTTTTCAGAGTTATTGATAATTTCTTTAAAATCTCCTATCATTGCCAAAGGTTCATTACGATTTGATCCAATACGCTTTAAACGTTCCCAAACTAGATCACGTTTTGAAATAACAGGATCACTGTAAACAAAAGATATGAAAGTTTTATTGCCATGAATTTTAACCATTACATCGATTACATTCTTATTAAAAGAAAGAACTCTAACATTAAAGGAAGATAAAGCAAGAAGTGCTAAACCTCCACTAAGACCAGAAGGGTCAACAGTTAAAAGAAAATCATAGCCCAAATGGGCTTGAGGATCCTGCAAAAAAGAACTCGGTTGCTTGGTTTCCATGAGAAAAGTACCCCCGGGAATAACGTACGCCGAAACTCCCTAAGGAGCCTAACTGCCAAAAAGCTTCCCGCTCCTTGGCAGTTCGAACTCAGAATCATTTATTCCTCGCCTGGTGGTTTCTCATGAACCACCTGGTTTTCAAAAACTCCTGATTTGCTTCCTTCTTCCTGATTCGTCTCGGGAATGGACGAAAGAGGTTGTACACCGGGATCCTCATTTTCCAGAAGATGTGTAAACTTTAGTAACACACCCAGATGTACGCCCGATCTTTTTCCTTGGATTTAACAGTTTGAAAAATTTTCGTTATGAGTCTGATTATTCTCAATAATCATATCCTCACCCATTAAATCTTTTAGAGGGGATATAATATCATCAAATGGGATCATACCCATCGATGTGTCTCTTTGCACTTGAGATGATAATTGCAAATTTTCCTTACTTTGAACCTGCCCATTATCAATTGGTGGGAGAAAGCCCAAATCATTATCACTTGAAACTTGATCAGCGAGTCTTGCTTCACCAAATGGGTCTTGTGGGCTTTGACCGAAAGTAGCTAAGACCCAATCTTTTGTGGACCCAAAGTCTTGGGCTTGTAAGGTAGGGCAAAAGGAAGAAATTTCCTGGTTAGCAAGCGAGTGTTTTGGGATTTTGGCCGGCGGAGACAACACTTCCGGCACACCGCCAATGTCGGCGTTCTCAACAGATGTTGAACCCCCACTAGGAAATAAATTCCGGCGGACTGGGCGGCGTTCTTGGGCTATTGATGATTCAGCCAATGAACCTGAAACTGAGACAGGGAAATCTCGGATTATTGGAACTGCTCTATGCTGCATATGAAAGTTCCAGTGATTTCGATCAATTCCGGTATCATCACGGCGTTGGATACGATGAGCAGAAAAATGAGTTGCTTGATGTGTTCTCCCTGTTTACCGTGACTAAATTGGCGCTTGCGAGGACACACATCCGCCGAATGTGACAATCGACTGCAAAAAGATCAGAGATTCCAGAGGTTCTCATAGAAGAACTTAACCACCACTTTGTCACCAGTTCCGAATTCGATTGTCCGGGAGAAACAAAGAGGAGCAGAAGCTTCAAGAACAACTCGGATCCTCATGTGATCCAAATCCACCGCCACTAGCTTACCCAAATCTTCACCGATGGATCGTAGTGTCTGTTCAACACAGAAATGGTCTGGGACACTAAGAACATGGATCCAAAAGAACATTGTCGCTGGGTAATCCGGTCTTACCGTCGGGATCCATTTGTCAAGAGAAATCATCCACTTTTCAAAGTGGTAGGGAAGATTCTCAAGGACCCGGTCCATATATGCCTGAGATTCAAAACGGAATCGGAATCTTCCGTTTCCGACATCCATCTCGTGGACGTAACTATCACAACCCCATATGGAAGGGAAAAAAGAGAGATCACCGATCTTATTCGCTTGGACCACCGAATTGAGCACTCTCCCGAAAAGGGTAAGCTGGAATTGGTTGATGATTCGGGAATTGTCAAGACCCGCGATGCGGAGGGGTTCCTTTTCCCGGTCTACCTTCTTCCGGTTCACAAGTGAAGATTGATTAGAACGAAAAGCCATAGTAACAGTGAGAAGAAGAGAGAAAAAGTGATTTTACTGAATAAGCAGGGAAGAAATTGATGAGATAACAAGAATATCATCATCACATAAATAGCTCAAAGAATATCAGACAAATCACGGAACAAGGTCCATCGGTTTTGATTTCTGATTAGGTTTTGGAAAAAAGATCGCTGTGATTGCGATCGGAATAAATAGTACTTTCCAAAGCAAGATTGAAAGAAGGATCTGAGTAATTTGAGAAATAAGAGTAAAAACAAAGAAAAAAAACTTTGAAATCTCATATTCCAAATCGGATCAAAACGTAAGTCTGATGATTGTAATCGGATATCGCTCTATGGGTGAGAGCATTGATCACACATGTTCTCATTTTAATATATATATCTATTAATGTCATATGATATTAAAGCGTTGTCCGAAGTTTTCGAGATATGATTTTATATTTTCTTTAAAAACAGACTTTTTTCGATTTCAAAGATAGACATATAAAGCTATGAAGTCACATTACTTTATTTGACAGTAAACAATAATGAGATGTGATTGTTAAGAATGATCATTTTCAAAGGCAATAATAAAAAATGTCGATGTTCTGATATAGAAAATTTATAGAGTTGTTGTTAAAAATTTCTAAACAGTTTGGATTCAGATTTCATCAAATAATTGAGCACAACCATAGTCTTGATGAAAAGATCTAAATAAACTATAATTTTTCTTAAGTTTGATTTCTATGAAAAATCCAAAACCTATTTTAGACACAAGGAAATAATGGTGTGTCCAACAAGGGCATTGGTCTCTTGTACCTTATTTTGTTAAAAAAAAAAAAAATCACAACTACCACTAACGAATCTAATACCCCCAATTCATTAATGAATTTATGAAAATTCTCTTTTACCCTCAACTATTTCTTTTAAAATATTTAAAAAATAAATTTAAAATAAATTTTCTCCTCTCTATCCTCTCTCTCTCCCCTATCATTTCTAGCCTAAAAACAAAAAGGATAACTAATCACTCACTCATCTCCAGCTTCTTCTCCTCTTAACTCCAAGCACAACAAATCTTCTTCTTTGACGCGAGCCAACTCATCTTCTTCTTCTCTGGGCGCAACTCATCTTCTTCCTCCTCCATTTTCATCACCATTGTAGCGCTCTCTCTCTCTACTAACTTTAATTTGTTGAAATGCAATAGATTTTTGAAATTTGTTGTTTGGGCATTTTGAATTGAACTTAGTATTGGTAATGTAACTATGAAATCATGGTGATTCATGTGTAATTAGAATGGATTCAGCTTGAAATCATCCAATTTTCGTTTTCCATTTGCGTTTTGTTTAACTCAAGGATAAATTGGTAATACTAGTAAGACCACAATAATACTAAGTTATAATGTATAACTAGGTTAGACTGGTAATACTGAGTGAGACGGTATAAATGGTATTACTGAGAGCAAGGTATAACTAGGAAATACTGGGTATAACTCGGTAACACTGAGTAATACTAGAGACAACTACTATCAATGTAAATGTATAACTTGTAATAATGTGATGTTGGGAACTAATATTTTGTTTTTATGATTCCATGATAGAATGATCAACAAAATAAACATATATTTTGATTATGGAGGAAGTTATATAAAGATCGAAGAGGGGGATAAATGGATTTCTGGAGGTCGGACATACAGTTTAGTGTTGAAGAGATCTATTGAGGATGTTTCTTACTTGATGCTAAGAGAGAAGATATGCAGAAAGGTTGGGGTAGATGAAAGTGTAGTGAAACTGAAACTGAGCTACATTCCATTGCTAATGAAACCTCCAAAATCATTATACATTGTAGATGATGAGGACGTGGATGTGTATCTTACGTCTTCAGATTTACAGCAATGTAGAAGTTATTTGAATGTAGAGGTGATGAACTATTTTAATATAGGGCAGCGGGATGAGCATTGGTCTAGAGTGGGTCATGGAAGTTCATCTTCTGTGAAATTATGTAATTCTTCTAAGATTTTTCGTTTTTAATACTTGTAATACTAGGTAATACTTGGAGTAGTTAATACTTTAACAATAGTTGAATTTGTTGAAAGTATTAGGGGGAGCCTGAACTTGCCAAACGAAACTGAAAAATAACTGACACTATCTTCTAATCATGTTTTGTGTTCGGATTGATGAAAATTTGACGTAATAAAATGTAAAAACAAGAATATTTTAAATTTGATATTTTACAATGTAAAAAATGTAAAAACAAGAATATGTACCAAAATATTTTAAATTCTATATTTTAGAATTTATTATACATTTTATATATGTTTACCAATAATATTTTTTATATTACAATGTAAGAAAATGTAAAAACAAAAATATTTTAAATTTTATATAAAATCATTCATCATACACTATATACTTTTAAGAACACTTTCTTTGGATTAACCAAAATATAATGCAAAACAATGTAAAACATGTTTTAATAAATATGAAAGTACAAATATACATAAAATATCTATTTATGTACTAATATGATGGGTAATGATGCTAATTTTAAAGTTAACATATAGTAATACTAATTATACAAAATCGTCAAAAGTAATAGTGTGAACAAGTAAGTAATACTGGAATACTGGGTAATACCGCATTATAAATAAGTTTGTTGTTTTTTAAAACTTCAATTACTTTATAAATTATTTTTTGTAAAAAAACTCATTGACAACAAAATTTTTACGTAAAAATAATTGTCAAACAATTCTTAATATATATAAATATATTTAATCTAGTTTTTCTGTTCTTTCCCCTCCATTTCTTTTCCTCTCCATGCCCCCCCCATCTTTTTCCCTTTCATTTTTCTCTTTTTTCATCATTCTCTCACTCTTCTATTAATATATAATTTCTCATTCATCATTTCACTCATTATTTCTTCTTTTCATCATTCTCTCACTCTCACTATGGAAGAAGAAGATTATGAAGAGTATTACTTCATAAAAAGGGCCAAAAAGTACGAGAACGCATACTTGGAGATTGGGTATACATATTATGAGATACCAAAAGATTGTCCATGTAGTGATCCTATCATTATCAAACAAACCGATGAACCACGTCCTCAAGGAAATTTCTACTTCACATGTAAATACTACTTCACAGATGCATCATGCCTCAGTACTACTGACATAAGTTTAAAATACCAAATTCAACATAGAAAACTAATTCAAGTTTTAATTTATGCATCCAACATGAAAAACAAAAGTTTTAAACTTCAAATACATCACTACTTCGTTCGAGGACGCAAATTATGTCCCATCACAACCTGCTGCTTGCCATCTTGCTTCCCACCCTGCTTGTCATCCTGCTTGCCACCCTGCTTGTCATAGTATAAAAAATCCCAAGATATACTCAGTAATTCACAATTATACTTAGTAATTCTCAGTAATACTCAATAATTCTTAGTAATTCTCAGGCTTACTACCTGTAGTCTTTTTCTCTTGTACACCTTCTCAACCCTCTTCTCGGGTATCTTCTTCGGACTCCTCTCCGGGCTCTTCTTCGGACTATTCTTCGGGATCTTCTTAGTGCTAGATTTTGGAATATTCTCAGCTACATTATCCATTTCATCATCATCCATTTAACATCCTGCAATTTTATAGTCATCCGACTAATATGCTTGATATAAAGTAAAGAGCGCATATTTTCAGCTTATCAGGTCCATGATCCATACTCATCACCTTGTCTTCCACATCTTCGTATGTGATCTTATCTCCTCTTCCAAAAACGCGAGTCACACAATCTAAACTACGTTTCTTCTTATAGTCTTTTGGATAGTTTATACTACATTGGTACTCTGTTGGTGGGAAGAACATACTCATTGGAAGCATGTGCTTAGTTAAATCATCATCTTCTTGCATTACATACAAATGTATCAAATGTTACATATTTTA
>OVBE01004591.1:0-23328 GCA_900406425.1 Iberis pinnata | reverse complement strand
CATTTACCCAAACTGTTTAATTTCCTTTTTCACTTGGTTGCCTGGGGAGGTTGTACCCGAAAATTTAAATTGGCTTAACTAATGCAAGTATTTGGTTTGTGTTTTTGCTTTTGCTTGCATCTACTAACTTTGGGCCGAGCCCCCATCTACGTGTTATCAGATTTTCCTAGGAGATATCATAGGTACTTTCTTAGCAAAGATCATCATCCCATTTGTTATCAAGCGTGTTGTTTAAAAGCAACATAATAATTTGAGGGATCGAATGTTTAATGGTAAATGTTTCAATTGATAAATTGCCCGTCTTGAATTTGAATGCATTGTTGCGAGACAGGGCTTGGCTTTAGCGCTCATACCGTGCTGAGGGTTGTTCAGGCTAATACCCACTGGGGGTGTGCGATGTATTGCACGACTGGCCAGGTCGCACAATGTTGCATAAGAGGAAAGTTGGTTATCGTTTGAGTGTTATGTTACGAGAGGTGGTGTTTCAAGGGTTTGGATAGTATTACCTGAAAATGAAAATTGGAGGTTTAGGTGGTCTCGTGTGAGTACAGTGTGGTGTTCTCCCCTCGATTTCACCGGAGTATTGGTAAATAAGATCGGCGAAAACAACAAAGTTGTACGGGCTGGTACTTATATTGATATCTCCAAGTTTGGCATCTGGTTGTTTGTTGTTGGAGGAGCCCCCAGTTACATCTCCCCCATTTTTTGAGAAAAATTTACAAGGAATGGATGGGCGGGCTGGGTCGAAGTGTGAAGGACGAATATATCTCCCCCATTTTTTGAGAAAAATTTATAAGGAGTGGATGGGCGGGATGGGCCGGGGTGTGAAGGACGAATACATCTCCCCCCATATTTTGAGAAAAATTTATAAGGAGTGGATGGGCGGACTGGGTCGGAGTGTGAAAGAAGAATACATCTCCCCCATTTTTTGAGAAAAAATTATAAGGAATGAATGGGCGGGCTGGGTCCGAGTGTGAAGGACGAATACATCTCCCCCATTTTTTGAGAAAAATTTATAAGGAGAGGATGGGCGGGCTGGGTCAGAGTGTGAAGGACGAATACATCTTCCCCATTTTTTTAGAAAAAATTATAAGGAATGGATGGGCGGGCTGGGTCGAAGTATACCCCCCCCCCCCCATTTTTGAGAAAAAATTATAAGGAATGGATGTGCGAGCTGGGTTGGACTGCAGAAAGAAGATATCGATGAACTAAATAATAAGATTAGCTGAACTCCCTAAACAGAGTTGCCTACGTATCCCAAGCAAGGGATCAAGCCTTGGTTGTTGTTCATTGTGTTCGGTTTACAACTTGCGTAAATAAAATATGAAAGTAACAAAGTGAGAGATTCCTAACAAAAGAATTTCTTCTCTGCCCGCGCGGGGAAAACTTCTCGTAATACCATCTCTCCTTTGTCGAAACGTCTCTGTTTGATTTTCTTGTTGTAGAATTGGGCTGCAATGTTATGGTAATTTTGTAGCCTTATCGTTGCATGGTCTCTCCTCTCATCAATCGTGTCGGTAATTTATGTGAGAATCTGGTCATTTTGATATGTGTCCTGGAGTGCCAGCTCACGTCTTAGGCTTGGGACTTCAGTATCGGCTGGTATTACTGCCTCGGTACCGTATACTAAAGCAAATGGTGAGTCGTTCGTACCCCTCCTTGGCGTTGTCCGATAAGACAACAATACTCCTTCTAACTTCTCGGTCCATCTCCCCTTTTTCGCGTCTAGTCTTTTCTTTTGGCCGTTCAAAATTGTTTTGTTAGAGGCCTCGGCCTGGTCGTTAGCCTGCAGGTAATACGGAGTTGAGAAAGTTAGGTTGAATCTCATTCGTTCGTAGAAATCCTTGAATCTATCTGAGGTGAATTGAGGGTCGTTGTCGGTGTGGATTTCATAGGGAATCCCATGCCGGCAAATTATGTTTTTCTAGATAAAGGATTCCACGTTCTCGGATTTGACATTGGCCAATAAATTGGCCTCTATCAATTTAGAAAAATAGTATGTTAGGACGAGGAGGAAACGTTTATGTTTCGACATGTTCATAGAACTGATTATGTCCATGGACCATCTCATGAATGGGTATGATGCTGTGATGGATTGTATCTCCTCGGTTGGCCCGTTTATCAATGGTGCATGTTTTTGGCATTTCTCGCATTTTAGAGCGTACTGTTTGCAATTCGTGATCATAGTAGCCAGTAGTAGCCATATCATTTTATTTTGAATGCCAACGCTCTGCCACTTGGGTGATTTCCACATGCTCCGTCATGGACTTCCCTTATTATCTTCCTTGTCTCGTGCCCAAATATGCAGTTCAGTAGTGGGCCACGTACGCTCCATTTGTAAAGGTTCCCGTCTAATTGAGTGTATCTAGCGCTTTTAGCTTTGAGTTTTCTGGAGTCCCATTTTTTTGGTGGTAGGATCCCGTCTGTGATGTATGCAAGTATCTCGACCCCCCAATCTATCTCCACCTCGACCTCGTCTATTTCCATTGGAACTTCGTCTTTTTCGACATCCTCGGGATCTGGTTTGGCATTGTATTCTTCAATTGTCTCCTATATTACATAGGTGGATTTGGTGATGGAAATGTTGGGTTTTTTTATAGTTTCAACCGGTATGACTCTGGTCGTTTGCGGGTCCGTAGTTGATGCCAGCGCAGCTAGGGCGTCAACGGGTATGTTTTCACCTATAGGGATTTTAATCAGGCCGAAGTCCATGAATTCACAGCAAAGGGTTTTCACTACGTCTAGGTATGCTTCCATTATGTCTTCCCTTGTTTTGTATTCCCCACTAAATTGGTTCGCAACCAACTGGGAGTCGCAGTAGGCGGTGACTTGCTTGGCCCCAATCGCAGTTGCCAATCGTAGTCCAGAAATTATTGCCTCGTACTCGGATTCGTTGTTCGACGTAACGAAGTATACTTGGAATGACTGCTCGACAATCTCTCTGGTTGGGGAGACTAATCGTACTCTTACCCTGGAACCGTGTTTCGAGCTTGCTCCGTCTACATACAGGGACCACTTTGCTTCGTCAGGTTTTGTTGCTACGTCCATCTTGGGTGGTAGTTCTATCATGAAATCTGCTAGGACTTGGGACTTCTCACAAGTTCTGCTTTTGAATTCTATGTCATGCTCGTTGAGCTCGATAGCCCATTTGGAAAGTTTTCCCGACTGGTTGAGACTATGTAGGATTGTACGCAACAGCTGGTTCGAGTATACGATGATTGAGTGCGACTGGAAAAAGGATCGCAATTTTCTCGCAGAGAGCACTACTGCTAGGGCCAATTTTTATTGTCGGGTATATGGTCTCTTCATCGTCTAGGATTTTCTTGAGGTAGAAGATCGGCTTCTGGTCGCCTAGCTCCTTGCGTACAAGGACCTAACTGATCGCATGAGATGACACCGTGATGTAAATATATAGAGTTTCCCCTTCTTATGGCTTTGAAAGGACGGAGGTGTCATCAGATAGGTTTTCAGGTCTTTGAACGCCAACTCGCATTCTTCGTTCCAGATGAATTTCTTGTTTCCCTTCAGAAGGTTATAGAATGGAAGGCACTTGTCTGTTGACTTAGATATAAACCTGGTCAGGGCGGCTATGCGTCCGGTTAGTCTTTGTACTTCTCTCGTGTTTTTGAGTGAAGGCATCCTTAACAGTGCGTTGATTTGTTTGGGATTAGCTTCGATGCCCTTCTTGGTCACCAAGTAACCGAGGAATTCCCCCGAGGTTACTGCAAAAGCGCACTTAGCCGGGTTCAAATTCATCCGTAGGTGTTCAATATTTGGAAACAGGTGTGCATGTCGCCCACATGGTTATCTTCATCGGAAGACTTGACGAGCATGTTGTCTATATAGACTTTCATTGCCTTGCCTAGTTGTTCTGAGAACATCTTATTAACGAGGCTTTGATAAGTTGCGCATGTATTTTTCAAGCCAAAGGGCATTACTTTATAGCAATAATTGCCTTTGTCTGTAGTGAAAGTGGTTTTCTCCCTGTCGTCTGGGTGTATAAGTATATGGTTATAGCCCGAAAAGGCGTCCACAAATGAGAGTAGCTTGTAGCCGGTTGTGGCTTCGATGAGCTGATCTATGTTTGGTAGCGGGAAACTGTCTTTGGGGCATGCCTTGTTCAGGTCGGTGAAGTCTATGCATACTCTCCATTTTCCGTTCTTTTTCTTTAATACCACGGGATTCGCCAGCCACTCTGGATATTTTACCTTGGTGATTGATCCTGCACCTAGCAACTTCTCCACTTCGTCTCTAACTGCCTGAGCTCGCTCTGCTCCCAACTTGTATTTTTTCAGCATAACCGACTTGTTGATCGGGTCCGCGTTTAGTTCGTGAAACATGATGTCTAAGCTTAATCCTGGCATATCTGTCATGTTCTATGTGAAGGTGTGTTTGTTTTCTTTGAGGAAAAGAATCAGCTCTTCTTTCAGATCTTTTTGAAGCTTTGATCTTATGTCGATGCAGCGCTCTGGGTATCCTGGGTATATGCAGTACTGAGTCACCTTGTCTAGTTTGGGTTCCTCGTATATTGCCTCCACAGGTGGGGTTGGCTCCCTGATCTGTAATTGTTATCAGGTCTTTTCTCTGAGTTTGAGTTCGGCTAGGTAACATGCACGGATGGATCTTTGACTCCCTTTAATTGTTTTGATCCCCTCCTTAGTGGGGAATTTGACGCATTGATGGTATGTAGAAGGGACAGCCTTCATTGTGTTTATCCACGGTGTTCCTAGGATTGCGTTGTATATCGCTGGTTTATTAATCACTGTGAATTCAATCATCCTTGATCCTCTTGTCGCGTGCATTAGTAACTTGATAGTTCCGATCGTTATGGAGGTCTTGCTGGTGAAACCTGTCAACGGCGCAGGTGGTCCTTTGATTCGTGAGGGGTCTATATCCATTTTCGGTAAAGTTTATTTGAAGATCAAATCCACCAATCTCCCAGTATCTATGAGCACTCTCGCGATCTCATACTATTTTAAGATCAGTTCGATGACCAACGGGTCAGCATGAGGCATGTGGAGTCCTGTCGTGTCCATCTCATCGAAAGCTATAGGTTCCCCTGCCTTTTGGGGCTTGACTCGCCATTTCTCGCACGAAGCCGCCCTGCGCCCATAGGATTTGATTTCTGTCACTAAATTGAGACCAAATTGATGGTTTCCCATGATCATGTTAATCCGCTTTTTGAATGGCGGGGTTGGTTCCATTTGAGTAGCTCTTCCCGAGTCCGTTTTGGGGGGTTAACCTCTTCAATCTGGTCCTATATCCCTTGCTGGGAATTCGCTGCTTTCACCTTGCTGGGTTCCACTAATTCCCCAGACCGATATTTGCTGAAGAGGAATGACTTGAAGCTTATGCATTCCTCGGTAAAGTGACCATGTTGGTTATGATATTCGCAATGTTTTTTAATGTTTCCTTGTTCCTCAGATCATTTCTATTGGTTCCAAGGTCCATTCTTGGGCTTCCCGGCGAAGAGTGTTTGGTTGCCTACTAGGGGGTTTCACCTTGGGGCAGCGGCCTGAGTCACTTGATTTTTTTCTCGACTTTGTTTCCGCATCTCGATCAGCTCCTCTTCTATTCGTGTGAAAACTTTCCCCCTGTACAGTGCGTCATCAATCATTGCGGGAGGATTCAATATCAAGTCCTTACGGAATTCAGATTGTCCCTAGATCGTATTTTTGAGGGCGGCAATTGCGGCATTATCGGTTACTACTACTCGGGATATTACTTCTTTGAATTTGTCGATGAATTGTCGGAGGGGCTCATTTGGACCCAGAGTCATGCTCCACATGTCTGCGTCTGAAATATCCCTTTCGATATAAACCGAGTAATGTTTTAAAAACATCAAACTCATTTGGTTGAAGCTATGGATTGAGCCCTCAAGTAGTCGAGAGAACCAGGTGAGTGCTGGTCCCTGAAGGTGCTCACTGAAATTAAAAGTTGGCAATACCCTGCGTCCTTATCATGTTTGTCGAATTGCGCTTGTCCGACTATGATCCTGAAGGCGGTTATGTACGCACTTGGGTCTGTTTTCCTTTCATAAAAGGGAATTTTGATTTTCTCGGGGTTTCACAATCTGGCTTTCTTTATATGCGGGGCGTACGGGATGTGGGGCGTACGGGCTGCGGAGCGTCTCCTCCATAAGTCGGTCCAAATCTGGTGCTGACCTGATGGCATGGTGAACCTTGGAATTCATTTTTCGGATGGCTTCCTGAAGGTAGTTCTTCATCTTCTATATTTCCCTAATCGATTGTTGAGGTCGCTTGTCTGATCGTAAAGTTGGGGGTATGGGTGCCCTCCTCGTACTTGTCAGACGCTTCCTCAAATTCCTTTAATAGGTTGGTTCGGTCTCTCTCTCTCATCCTATGAGGCCTCGGGTCTCACGGTGCGACTCGGCTGTTCGGGTTCGTCGTCGAGTTGGTCGTCCCTCTG
This sequence comes from Iberis pinnata, assembly GCA_900406425.1. Lineage (NCBI taxonomy): Eukaryota > Viridiplantae > Streptophyta > Magnoliopsida > Brassicales > Brassicaceae > Iberis > Iberis pinnata. Next base: position 16,899 of record OVBE01004591.1, on the reverse strand, counting down.
GTCGGATTGCTCTCTTTCGAGGTTGTCGTTTGGTGGGGTTTTTGTGGTGTCAATGCAGTGTTCTTGTGTCATAACTGAACGTGCGGTTGGAGTAAAGCGTAGCCTCCTGGAATGTTATCCTGAAATGGGGTATCATCGTGAGTAGGTCGTGGTCAGATGATGCTGCGAAGACGTTGCTCGGTCTAGGCGCTTGGCCATCGCCTTGGTCTGATCCGCATACTCCTTCGCCATTTGGTCGAGCCGGTCAAGCAGGGATTTGTTCAGGGCGTCTTTTGTCTCCAGTTTATCAGACATGGACTGCACATATTGGAGGAGTGCCTGAATCGTGCTGGCATATCCGTCAGGTGGCGTTGATACGTTGTCGGCCATGGTAATGTTGGATCTGGCTGCGGTTTTTCTTTCTGCGTTAAAGAGCTCCGAACTCCCCACAGACGACGCCAATTTGTGGATGCTAAAATCCACAATATAGTTTTATCAAATTGATCCCAATGAGAAATTCGATCTTTCTTGTTTAATAAGGAAAAAAACGCAACACAAATTTAAATAGAAATGGATTTTATTGATTTTGATCAATTGATTACACTTGCAGCTTAGATAAATTCTCTAAACTAAAAGACAACTCGAAAGTTGGCCAAAAGATCTCTTTCTTCGTTCTTCCTCCCCTTTTTATAGTCCTCTTTGCCTAGGTCGTATTGTTCCGATTTTATCAGATGGTTGGCCCTACGATCTCGGAGAATCCGGCTTAATTCGGGGCTTCTTTGACTTAGCCATTTCCTGCTTGGCATGCGCTTGCATTCTTTGCGGTTCATCTGCGTCCGGAGTGTTCAACCACTCAGTTATTGTTACTCATATGGGAAGCTTGTCTGGTCAATCTTCTTACGCCTAATACGTGTTGAGTCAAACTTCATGGAGTGATACTAGCTGAGGAAAAATCCTGTTGAGGGGTTTTGACACCAACAGCGAGAACGACCAACTATCGTTTGTTTGGTAGTCATTGTGACCAGTAACAACGACCATTGACAAAACAACAACAACTCAAAATTTTGGCCGTTGGTTTCAACGACCAGACACTGCTGCTGCCAAATGGACAACGATAGCAACTATAAAATACTTAAATCAAATTCTAAGAAATAAAATAAACTAAAATAAATAATTTAAAAAATAATAAACCAAAAATATTAAGAAATCTAAATTTGAATATATCGAATTAAGTTAAATTTATTAGTTAATGTATAAGAAAAAATAAATCAGTTTTGTATATTATTAAATTTGGTAACAGATAATATATAATCTAATTAGATATTGTTGTACAAACATATTTTTCATAAATTTTGAAATAAAACAAAATGTATAGTAACCAATCAAAACGAACAATTGTATATGTCGATGGTCGTTTTTTTATGACTAGTCGCGGTTGCTAGTGACTACAAAACAAAAACTGCCATACTCAATGATTCCTATATGAAAGAGAAAGACTTAATGAAATTGAGTGGGATTAATGAAAAGAACAAAAGAAAGTGATCCCAAAAGGAATATATGTTGGAGTGGACTTGGTTCAAAGGTTCGATTATGGAAGTTGAATAGGGATCCGGTTTTTCTTTAGCTTAAGATTCAGTTCGGCTTTGAAGTTTTTGATTGGTGCATGTGAATTAATATGTTATTCTTGTTATGCGTATATACTATATGGGAATAGTCTTTCTTCTTAGATCAGTGTGTAAGATCTGTGTGTAACTTGATCAAAACATATATAGAGAAAGAGAGGGAGAGAGTATCACATACGCTCGAAACCTGTAAAATGTCTTGTTCATGTCGAAAATACACGAAAACATATTTTTATTGATACATCACGAAAGCATTTGTTGAATATGTATTTTGGACCATATTATTATATTTGTTTTCTACATGAAAAAATGTTATGGTGATAACATTGTAATCGTAGTACTAGAATTTAACAACATATTGATCAACATGAAGCTAATTATTGCATGATAATCAATATCGATATCATTATTATAATGAATATATACTAATACTGAAAAAACATAGTTTCTATAAATAAACCAAAACACTCTAGATGAAGCCAAAGCTTCGTCTACTCAAGAAGAAGCTGGGCTTTCGATAATTCAACATCAACCCACTATGAAGCCCAATGTGAAGAAGAGAGTCTCGGCTGAAGGTGAACAAACCTGCAACGTCTCCAAAAAAACATGCAAGAAGAATGTTTCAAAAACAGGGTTGACAGTTCACTATGTGATCACTAAAAACAGATTTGATGCTCTTAAATTATGTGAAATCACAAATTTCTAAAACCATAACTGTCATCATGTAATTCGTTTTCATTGTCCTTATATACTATGTTTTGTAATCATTTGTTCATCAATGAAAGATATTTTAATCATTTTATATACTAAAAGCTCCAAGCTTTAATATCTTCCTACTTTCATGGTATTAAAGCCATGTAAGGCTCCTCTAATTCAATCACATTATCAACCTTAAGCATTTCACAGTGTGTAACTTTAAAACTTTCTTCTTCAAACTATCTCATATGGAAGATACAATTTAATATTTTCTCTCAAGCCAAAAGCTACATGATTTCGTTAATGGAGCTTCTGTAAAACCTCATACTACTATCTCTGTAAAAGTAGGATAAACCACTACTGAAGAAGCAAATCCATTGATATGATCGTGACCAGTTCTACAGAGGAAGAACCGGAACCTGAGCTTGAACCAGAACCTGAAGGAAGGATCACCCGGTTCAAAGTAAGGGAGCTAACCAAGAAGACTCATGCTATGATCCATGCAGATCCCGAAGCTTTATTGGACGTGTTCAACATCTTCAAAGCCAGCCTAACTGAAGAACCAGGTAGCTATGAATGAGTAGCTAGTGATGTGATTTTGTACTCTTTCCTTGGTGGAGATTTTGGTAGGTAGGAGGTTCTCCATTAAGGTTTTTAATGAGGAAAACCGCATCACTACGTCTAAGCTATTCAGGAGTAGTTATTTGGCCGAGTACACTTATGCAAAAATAAACGTTGTGTTGTTTTTGCTTGTAACTTTAGACTTCTTGCTTTTTATTTTAAGACTACATGTTGTTTTTAGTCTAAGACAAACCCTAGGCGAAGTTGTAGCCTACTTTAGGCTGAAACGTTCCTTTCTTTTGATTNTTTTTTTTTTTTTTTTTTTTTTTTTTTTTTTTTTTTTTTTTTTTTTTTTTTTTGAGAGAAAACGCTTTGAGCAATTCTATTATTCACTCTTTGATTTGACAAATCCGAGTTTCTTCCAAGAGACAATCTTACAAGAAATTCTTCTATCCATGAAACAATCTCACCATCGTTTGTTTGAGTTGATCACACATCATCATTCTCGATTTCATTCCCATGCTCATCACAGCCGTTGCTATCCTTTGAATCATCTCAGCCTCTCCTTCGGAGTTATCATAGTGGGATTGTATCATTGCTGTTGTGTTCGTGAGTCTTATTCTTCATTGAGTTTTTTGTTGTTGCTGTTAGAGTCTCTTAGGTCGTTATTGAGTTTCTATTGTGTTGTGTTGTCTGTTTAGTTTATTAGGGTTTTTGTGTTCTTCGTGTCTAGTTCTTAGTTTCTTTGTGTCGTGAGTTAATTTGTTAGAGTTAAGTCTTAATTTTGTTTTTTCTTTTAGTTTCTTGCTGTTCAGTTTTCTGTCTCGTTTCCTTAGTTTTGTTTATTAGGTTTTGTTCTTGTTCTTCGTTGTAGTTTTGTTAGTATTGTGTTATCGAGTCTTGTTCTTTGTCCTTCGAGTCTGTGTTTGTTTCTAAGCATCTTTGAGTCTTAGCTTTATTGAGTTTTGTGTGCCTTGTTTAGAGTCTGTCGTTTTAGTTTTGTGAGATTTTTTTCTTTTGTTTCTTTGATCTTAGTTTGTTATCGAATTTGTTTTCAGTTTTTGTGTCGATTGTTAGTGTATTTCCTTTTGATTCGGTTATTTGCTTTATGCATCAAATTCTGAAAATATTTTTTTGTACTTGAAAAAAATTTTACTCCAAAAACTTTGTTGGTATTCTTTTCAGGTATCAATGGAGTTATCTCCTGAAGCAATGGAAACTATGAACTAAATGATGGCTCAATAAATCAGAGACTCCAACCAAGCACTCACGACTCAGTTCACGCAATAGATAGATCAATATGTTCTGGCGATTAATGAAACTATCGATGAGAGAATGAGAAATCTAATACGTGGTACTAGCCATACTGGTGATGAGTCCACTCACTCTCCAACTCCTTCCGAAGCCATTCACATGACAAAAGGAAAGGGACACATTGGAGACTCATCTAGGAGATCGAAGAGAGCTCCAACACCTCCTGGAGCCAGACCTAAAGCACCCTTTGTCCGCAACCCAAGAGGTGGCCGGGAGACTGTTTTCAACAATTGAAGAATCCTAAGCGGTTCGGATAGAGCTGAAAAGCACCAAGAACGTCCACATCAAAGAGAAGAACATTGTTGGTGGACACCGAATCTTCATAGATACTGATAATGAGTATTATGAAGATAGAGATGCTTCTGATCATAGTCGTGGAAGCACAATCAGAGCTAGAAGCCATGAGTATGAAAATTCTGCAACTCAACAACTCAAGCACATCAAGATCAAGTTTCCAGCCTTTTATGGAACCATTGATCCAAAAGCTTATCTTGATTGGAAAAGGAAGATGGAGTCCAATTTCTTATGCCAAGGGACTTATGAAGTAAACAAGGTCAAGATTGTTGTTTTTGAATTCAGCGACTATGCTTTTCTCTAGTGGGAACAACTTGGTCTCACAAGAGCTCGACTACATGAGCCGCCTATATCATCTTGGGATCAACTCATGGTTCACATGTGGAAGAAATTTGTTCCAGCTTATTACCAAAGGGACATCCTTAGCAAGCTCAGAAGATTGGTTCAAGGAACCATGTCTGTGAGTACTATCAAGAGCTTGAAATGCTTTTGATCCGAGTTGATCTAAGAGAAGGAGATGATATGGTGATGTCAGGATTCTTAGGTGGACTTAACCGTGAGATTCAAGAGAAGCTAGAATTACAAAGCTATGAAGTATTGATGAGAAGGTGCATAAGAATGAATTGATTAAGGCTCAGAACAAGAGGCGTTACACCAAGCCTAGTTTTGTGCCGCAACCTACTAAGCCTAGAGATTTTTCCAACCAAAGACCGAGTGTCTCTAAAGACACTAAACTGAATGTCATCGTGACTACAAAATAATTAAAAGACTAATTCAAGCCATGGAGTGGAACTTCCTTAAGTAACACTCGGTGTTTTAGATGTCAAGGCATGGGACATTATTCTAGAGAATGCCCGAACAAGAAGATGTTTCTCTTAAGAGATAATAGAGAGATTGTGCCCTTAGAATAATCTGAGGCTGAATCTGAGCAAGAAGAAAATGAAGAAGCAGCTGTTATGGGGGAGATGTTAGTGGCAAGAAGAACACTTAGTGTTCAGAACCAACCTGAAGAAACCTGCCAAAGAGAAAATCTTTTCCACACAAGATGTTTTGTCAAGGGAAAAGTTTGTAGTCTCATTATAGATGGTGGAAGCTGCACCAATGCAGCAAGTGAATTCATGGTTCAGAAGCTCAACCTTGAGACGAATCAACACCCGAGACCTTACAAGCTTCAATGGCTCAATGATGGAGGAGCTTTGACCGTGACAAATCAAGTCAAGGTTACTCTTACAATCAGAAAATATGAGGACGGAGTTCTTTGTGATGTCTTGCCTATGGGTTGCAACCATATTCTCTTGGGAAGACCGTGGCAATCAAACCGTAAAGTGATTCATGAAGGTTTCACCAACAAGCACACTTTCAAGCACAATGGCCAAAAGATCACACTCCTGCCACTCATGCCTAGTGAGATCTATCAATACCATATTCAAATGAAGCTAAAATAGAAGGAGAAAGTCGCCAACAATCTATTCATCAACCACAATGAATTCTCTGAACTCGTTGAGTCTGAGTTAACTAGTTTTATGTTTGTTTAAAACGAGTCCCTTGTAAGTACTAATGCTTCACATGAGCTTTCTAGTGGTATGTTTGAGATTTTTCAGGAATACAGTGATATCTTTCCAGAGGAGATTCCACACAGTTTGCCACATATCGACTTTGTGCCAGGATCTGCCTTACCTAACAGACTTGCTTATCGCAAAAATCCAGTGGAGACAAAGGAGTTGCAGAAAAAATAGAGGTGTTGCTTAGTAAAAGACATATATGAGAAAGTCTAAGCCCCTATGTAGTTCCAGTCTTACTAGTGCCAAAGAAAGATGGATCATGGAGAATGTGCGATGACTGCAGAGCTATCAACAACATTATAATCAAATACCGACATCCAATCCCGAGGCTCAACGACATGTTGGATGAGCTACATGGATCAACAATATGCACCAAGATTGATCTCATAAACGGTTACCATCAGATCTGCATGAAGGGCTAGTCATTCCATTCGGCCTGACCAATGCACCCAACACTTTCATGCGCTTCATGAATCATGTTCTCAAGACTTTCATCAGAGTATTCATGGTGGTTTACTTCGTTTATATCCTCATATACAACAAGAGTTTGGCCGAGCACTTAATTCACATTAAATATGTTTTGATGTTTTAAGGGACAATAATATTTTTGCTAACCGAGCCAAGTGCTCGTTTTGTACTAAAGAATTTATTTTCTGAGGTTTTGTAGTTAGTGCAGAAGGAGTAAAGGTGGGTGAGGACAAAATTAGAGCTATCAAAGACTGGCGGAGTCCAAAGAGTGTAAGAGAAGTCCAGAGCTTTCACGGTTTGACCGGGTTTTACAGGCGATTCGTCTGGGATTTCAACATAATAGCTGCACCTCTTACAGAAGTGATCAAGAAAGACGATGGGTTTAAATGGGAAGATACACAAGAAAATGCTTTCCAAGCCTTGAAAGAGAAGCTTATCAATTCTCCCTTACTCTCTTTACCTGATTTTCTGAAAACTTTTTAGATTGAATGCGATGTTTCTGGTGTAGGTATAGGTGCAGTTTTAACTCAAGACAAGAAGCCCGTGGCCTATTCTAGTGAAAATCTAGGTGGTTCAACTCTGAAATACCCAACTTATGACAAGGAATTATATGCACTAGTCCGAGCTCTTCAGACGTGGCAGCATTATCTCTGGCCGAAAGAGTACATTATCCACATCAACCATGAGTCTCTGAAACATTTTAAGGGAAAACAGAAGCTCAATAAAAGGCATGGTCGTTACGTCATAAAGTATAAACAAGGTAAGGACAATGTCTTAGCCGACGCATTGTCCCAGAGGTACACGTTAATCTTAGTACTATCGTCTAAACTTATTGGGTTTGAAATGATCAAGGAATTATATGAGTCTGATTATGATTTTAAAGAATTTTATGCGAAATGTACTAAGTTTTCCTTTTAGAAATATCATAGACAGGATGGCTTTCTCTTCTTTAACAGTCGGTTTTGCATCCCTAATGGCTCAACACGAGAATTACTGGTTCGAGAAGCACATGGAGGAGGATTAGTTGGGCATTCGGCATGACAAAGACATTACTTGGACTGCAAGATCATTTTTACTGGCCAAACATGAAGAAAGATGTCGAGAAGTTTTGTTCTAGGTGTGTCGTTTGTAAAATGGTTAAGCGTGAAGTACAACCTTACGGTTTGTATACTCCACTCCCTATTGCTTCTCAACCTTGGACTGAAATATTAATGGAATTTTTGATTGGCTTACCTCGAACCAGAAATGGTAGAGATTCAATTTTAGTTGTTGACGGGTTTAGCAAGATGGCTCACTTCATAGCAAGGCATAAGACTGATGATGTTGTGAGTGTAGCCAATTTTTTCTTCAAAGAAGTGGTCAGACTGCATGGATTGCCACAAGTTATTTATTTGAACCGAGACACGAAGTTCCTAAGTCACTTTTGGCGCACATTTTAGGCCAATCTAGGAACGAAGCTGTTATTCTCCACAACGTGTCATCCACAGACGGATGGACATGCTGAAGTGGTAAATCGATCTCTTTCTACTCTCTTGCGTGATATGGTAAAAAGAAACATCAAGTTCTGGGAAGAATTCCTTACATATAGAGTTTTCATACAACCACGCTAAGCATTCCTCCACTCCATTCTCTCCTTTTGAAATTGTTTATGGTTTTAAACCAAGTTCTCCGTTACACTTGATCCCTTTTCCATTAAGTGAAAGATGCAGCTTAGGTGGCAAGAAGAAAGCTGAAGAGATTCGCAGGATCCATATTAAGTCTAAGAATAACATAGATAAGAAGACTAAGCTATATGCAAAACATACCAATGAGGGTCGCAAGAAGATGATCTTTGAAGTCGGCAATCTTGTTTTGATCCACCTTAGAAAGGACAGCTTCCCAGAAGAGAGAAATTCCAAGCTAAAGCCGCGAGTGCATGGACCATTTGAAGTTGTCCAAAGAATTAACAAAAATGCCTACCGTCTTGACTTAAAAAAGAAGTATCAAACCTCTAGTTCATTCAATGTTTTTGACTTAATCCCTTATGTTGCAGATACATATTTGATGACAAATCCTCTTCAAAAGAGAGATGATGATATGATTGTGACCAGTTTTGTAGAGGAAGAACCGGAATCTGAGCTTAAACCAAAACCTGAAGAAAGGATCACCCGATACAAAGCAAGGGAGTTAGCCAAGAAGACTCATGCTATGATCCATGCAGATCCTGAAGCTTCATTGGACATATTCAACATCTTCAAAGTCAACCTAACTGAAGAACCAAGTAGCTATGAATGAGTAGCTAGTGATGTGAATTTGTACTATTTTCCTTGGTGGGGATTTTAGTAGGTAGTAGGTTCTCCATTAAGGTTTTAATAAGGAAAACCGCATCGCTACATCTAAGTTATTCATGAGTAGTTACTTGGCCAAGTGTCTTAGACACTTATGAAAAAATAAACGTTGTGTTGTTTTTGCTTGTAACTTTAGGCTTCTTGTTGTTTATTTTAAGACTACCTGGTTGTTTTTAGTCTAAGAAAAACCCTTGGTGGAGTTGTCGCCTACTTTAGGCTGAAACGTTCCTTTTTTATTTTTTTATTAGTGAATGATTTTGAGAGAAAATGCTTTGTGCAATTCGATTATTCACTCTTTGATTTAAGAAATCCGAGTTTCTTCCCAGAGACAATCCGACAAGAAATTCTTCTATCCATGAAACAGTCTCACCATCGTTTGTTTGAGTCGATCACACATCATCATTCTCGATTTCATTCCCATGCACATCACCACCGCTGCTATCCTTCAAATCATATCAGCCTCTTCTTCAGAGTTATCCTAGTGGGATTGTATCATCCATAGTTTGAAGAATGGATGCAGAAGGACTAGTTGGTGAAGGCTTAGATCTATGGTTCACTGTCTGAGGAAGCTCTATGAGCTGCATATGGTCTAAACACAGCTCAAGAAGTGTGGTACTGCCTTGGGAAGAAGTATAATTTTGTCTCAGCCACCAAGAAGCATGATTTTCATAGAAAGCTCCAAGGTACTACTAAAGAATAAAAGTGTATGGTTAAATACCATAGTGAAGTTAAAGCCATATGTGACCAGTTTGAATCAATAGGGTACCCTCTATCTGATCAAGAGATGATTTATGGTGTTCTAAATGGGTTAGGCAAAGAATATGAATCCATAAGTACAGTGATTGAGAACTAGATGGATACACTCACTAAAATGACAACTTTTGAAGATGTTGATTTAAGTCAATTGGATTTGAAAACAAACTTCAAGCTTATCAAAAAATTGTTGAATTTACTCGTCACATTGCTTTTAATGTTGGCAGAGGTTACAACAACAACGAGCAATACAACAAAAAAACAAGAAAAACAACAATCATGGCAGAGGACAACTCAATACAAGAGGAAACAGAGGAAGAGGTTCTAAATATTACTCCACCTGTGGGCGCGGGTTTCATCAGCAATTTTCATCTTGATCCAACTCCTCTGATAACAAAAAACCTATCTTTCAGATTTGCAACATAGTAGGTCATGTTCCAGGAAAGTACTAGAGATCTTACATGAAGAACAAATTTGATCCCAAGTCATTAGTTTGTGTGTTCCATGGTTATAATGCAAAGTACAAGGGCTACAAGTGTTATCATCTACCTACAAAAAAGGTTTATATATGCAGGCGTGCTCTATTTGAGGAATTACAATTTTGTTTTGCATATATCTATGGCAACTTCCACAAACCTGCAACTACTCAATTGTTGTCTTCTTGGGCCAATGAATCTCACGGGAAAAAAAATTTCATTTGTTCTCGAACCATATGTGCTAGAAGATGTATATCCACCAGTTGTTACAGTTCCAGCTTCAATTGGTCCTACAATCTCAATTTCAGCTCCCATAGTAGCAGAATCTCTTATTAATATAGTCTCTAAAACCGTGTCTGTCTCAACTGCTATTCAATCTGGTTTATAAATTGTTTCAATATCTTCTTTTCCTAATGTGGATCAGTCTCTTTTAGATGAAGTTATTTCTTCTGAATCTGATGTTATTGAGTCTTAACATCAAATGCAAACCAGATCTAAGTCAGGGATTAGTAAGCCTAATCTTAAATATGCTCTCTTTACTGTCAAGAGCAACTATCATGATCAAAATCAGTGAAGTCTACTCTTATGGACCCTGGATGGTTTAATGCTATGAAAGAGGAGCTATCAACTTTACATGATACAAACAATTGGGAACTGGTTTCATATGATGTTTCATCTTATATACTAGGCTGCAAGTGGGTATATAAGACCAAACTAAATGCATATGGTATATTGGATAAACTAAAAGCCGTATTAGTTGCAAAAGGTTATAAGCAAAAAAAAGGCACATATTTTTTTGAAACATTTATCCCAATGGTCAGAACAACTACTATAATAATGGTTTTACACATTGCAGTTACACAAAAATGGGAAATAAAACAACTAGATGTCAAAAATGCATTCTTGGATGGAGATTTACAAAAAAACAATTTACATGATTCAACCTCCTGGTTTTGAACATACAACACGACATGATTACATATGTAAGCTCAAGAAAGTCATTTATGGCCATAAGCAAGCACATAGGGCCTAGTTTCATAAGTTCAATATATTTCTTCTGAAGTTTGGTTTCAGTTGCAGCTTGTTGATCCGTCTTTTTTTGTGTATTTTCATGGTTCAAACATCATTCTTCTACTTCTTTATGTAGATGATATGATCTTGACTGGTAACAATGCACAACTGCTCTGAACTCTACTCCAAGACTTAAACAAGCATCTCAGAATGAAGGACTTGGGTCCTTTACATTATTTTTTGGGAGTACAAGCACACTTCCACTCATATGATCTCTTTCTCTGTCAACCCAAGTACAAAGCAAATCTTCTCACCAATGCCTACTCTATTGCCATTCCAGTTGGATAAGATTTCTAGACATAATGAAGCTTTCTCTAATCCCAGCTATTTCCTCAGTTTAGCTGGTAAAATGCAGTATCTTACATTAACCACACTAGATATCTAATGTGTTGTGAATTTCATTTGCCAAAAGATGCATTGTCCCTTGTTAAACCGGTCTTCTTGGAATATAAATTTCTGGACGCGGTCAAATTAAATAAGAGTTAGACGACGTAGATTATATTTTAAATGAAATATATTAAGATTCTTTGATCGACGTGGCCGTTTGACCACAGCATTAAGATACTAATACTTTTACTTCGGCTATGGATTGATGTGAACATTTTTCTACTTTACTATATGGACGAGGTGTTGTTTGAAGTTGATGTATTTTTTGTAGCCGAGCTCTTTTAGACGAGGTACCTTTTTAATTTATTGTTTTCTTTGTCTCGTCCACCTAATTACCTTTTCTACTTCGTTGATCCCATCGATTCACCAGTTTCTATCTCTTTGCCGTTTCTCACACTATTTTTCTAACCCTCTGGCATTGATTGACCTCATCTCCTATTTATACTAATTCGTATTAGACTATAGTGCGGTGAACAGTGATTCTGACAGGTGTCACCACCTGGTCGATCGAGACATGCGACTAACGGGCCTTTCATGGATTTGGGCCTAATTTCTGGTTGGACCTTTAATGGGTGCTAAACCCTGGCCCAACAGTTACTCCCCCCCCCCAAGTCGACGAGATACTCGACGACTAACACTTTCTTGGTTAGGTACTGCGGCTATAATTTTAGCAAAAGAAATTGGGTCAAGTCGACGTGATAAAGAATATGAATTAGTCGCCGAAGTAAGGGATACAAATTAAGTCGACGAAGTAGGGAACCTAATGTGAACGCCGAGATTCATATTTCGAAGGAATGCTCTTAATATCGATGCAGTGATTTTTGTTCCGGTTGATTAGTGATATTGAGAGTTTAGTAGGTTACTCGACTGGGTGTAAACCACCGAGGCTCCGGTTTTATTGGCAGGTTATGCTGTGGTATGACGACGAAGTGATACATTTGACGGAATACAACTTAGTTTGACGACATTATTATTCGTCGAGGTGGTGAAGGGAAAAAGTGTTTTTCACAGTTTTCGAAGCGTTATACCCGTTTGGGCAAGAGTCTTTTCACATTCCACGTCAGCTATTATAAGGGTCCCCTCCTCATTTATGTTATTATCTTCTCCTTGCGCTTACAGGTACAACTTCTCTCTCTATTCTCTCTACTTTCTCTCTCTAGGTTTAGACTTTTTGTCTCGTTTTGTTTTTTGCTCCGCCGCTAAATTTCTGGCCAGTTTTGTCGTCAGAGGGATTCATCACCGGGTTTTTTTTTTAGTAATGTCCGGTGGACTTCAATTGGTAAATGTTAAAGAAGAAGTTATGTTAAACGAAGTAAATTCATCGACGGAGTCTAGGAACAATCAACTAGTCGTCCATCAACCCAATCCAGAGAATGAAAATTCCAGACAAGTAGTTATCGCCGAGGCGTCAGCCGAGGAAGAATATTTCCTGCCCCAAATTGATTCGGGGCCCTTTCTCGACGAAGCAAGTACCTCCGAGGCGGACCTCAAAGAAGGTGATTTTTTACTGGATCCGGTTCAACAAAGATGACACATGATTCGTTGGCCGCGCTATGCGTTTTGTGTAAGATCGAAGATACCAACCTCGAGTTTAGGATTCCGCAGTACTTCGAACGGCCATGGTCTCCTCCTGAAGGCTACTTTACGCTTTTCGAAGATTATTTCACCGATGCGAACCTTTGGTTTCCACTGCCTCACTTGCTAATGGCCTTCTGCGCTCGACGTCGTATGGCCGTGTCTCAATTGTCGACTGCGACGGTTCGCAATATAACGGCGATTCTAGTTTTGGGAAATGAGTTAGGGATCGGCATATCTATCGATTTCTTTGATCTCCTAGCAACCATACACAAGGTTCTTAAGGCTGTGAAGAAGAAAATACCTTGAATTTTGATACGGGGTTCTTCTACGTGAGAATGAGGCCGAAGTACACTCTTCTCACCGGAGCTAAGGGAAAAATCTGGGATTGGAAGAGGCGATATTTTTACGTCAAAATTAACGACACGACTGTGCCTGAATTAGGAAGAGAGTTTTTGCGAGATTGGGCATTAGAGATTGATAGTGCCTCGGCTAATCATAGTATATGGTTTCTCAAGTACTTAACACATTTATTTTTGTTTTGCAGATAAACCATTTCCTTTAGAGGCATTTCCGGACTGCTTTCTCGACTCAGTTGACAAGTTATCGAAGGCTTCCATACTCAAGTGGCCTGAAGTGGACGCATCCAGGATTAGAAGGAGTTTAGCTCGCCTCGGCAAAGGTAATTATCTCGCATTCTCCTTTATCTCACTTTTTCTTTCCTTACCTCGTCGTTTTTGTGTTCTTTTTTATTTCAGTTAGACGAGAACACTATTCATATCCCAAGAAACCAAACATGTCCTCAGACTTTTTGAAAAGCTTAAGAGAGAGCTCCATGAAAACACAAGCTAAGGCTGGTACTCAAAAGAAGCCTCCACCCACCGGGGCAGAAAAGAAAGGAGCTAAGAAGCCCCTGAAGATGAAATCCCTGGTGTCTTCGGTGAAAACAGCCATGGAAAACCGAAAAAAGGAGAAGGCTATCGAACAAGCCGAGCTGTCTCAACAACTTCAGGAGAAGTTGGGGTTGGCCGCAAAGAAGGCCAAAGGAAAATCTCATGTGGAACCGAGCCCCAAGAAAAGGGACGCAGCTGGAGAGTTAAAAAGGCTGGAGACTGAGAAAGAAGCCGAGAAATGTACTAAAAAGGAAATCGAGTCACTAAACAATCTGAGTCCAATCATAAATGTGGACGAGGAACATCCAACAGATGGCGGCGGAGAAAATATGTTCGTCGACCTTGAGGAGCTATTTGATGACAATGTTGAAGTCGAAGGTCAGCTCCACAAACAGCCTCGTCGCGAACCTGTCCCTTTTTCTTTCGCCTACCCAGATGCATCCAAGCTGATTAACGACGCTGATGCATGCGCTGATTTGGTTCGTCAAATCCCAGGACTTAATCGCCCAGTTCCTTGTTCATCTAATTCTCCCACTCGTGAACTGTTCAAAACTTATGCCTCGTATGGTATTCAGGTAAATTTCTTATTGCTTATTGCTTTTTGCTTTGAATTATGCCTCTTACTAAATGACTTCACTATTTTTGAAACAGTTCTTCGCTGCGGCGAACGCCATGGTCACCCTTTATGATTCTAAGTTAACAAAGACTTCAGACTCTTTGGACGAGCTCCAAAGACTTCTTGGCCAGTCCAGGGCTGCCGTTGCTTTGGACGCGCAAAAAAGAAAAGACTTGGAAGCTAAAGTTGAGGAATTGAAGCAGCAGATAGCCCGTCTAAACGAAGAAAATATTCGTATAATTGAGGCTGGTAGAAGCCAAAGGGAAGAATTAGAGGGGGAAAGAGATCGTCTTCTGGAAGAGAATGCAAAAATCAAGGACGAGCTTGCCGTGACAAAGGAGACTTTGGGGTTGGAAAGGGCTAGCCGGGATGCCCTTATTTTGAAAAAGGGGCATCAAATGCAGGAAAAATGTGCTGCTCGTTTTGAAAGGATTCGACGTCATCTAGATGGTCGAAATGCAGCTGACACCGCAGCCAAGAACATTGGAACAATTGAAGGAACTCTCGGTGTCATGGACCTTATTGAGGAGATGGGTGGCTCGGTCCCAGATGCCATTGTGGTAAACCTGCAGAAGAGTCTCAAGACTTGGAAGGAAAAGCTTGACAAAATCGAATTGTTCCCACTATCGAATGAAGACCTCGGTGTTTCTCCAGTGGTTAATGAGTCCGGCTCCAATCACGATCTTCTTTCCCAAGAAAAAGTTGGTCGACTTCGCAATAGCGGAATCGAAGCCTCGACTGTAGAGGTGACTGGGAACAAGACTCCCCCCCCCCAATGTTCAGGCTTAACTTTATTTAGACTTAGGAATTTTTTGGTTTGTTTTGTCGAACTAAGTCTTTTGTAGCCATCCTTTTTTGTAAAAAACTTTCGACGCCCTGTTATTTAATTTTGTTAATAAATTGCCTCATCGAGGCTATGTTTCTAAAAGGTTAAGTTTAAAAAGTTTACCTATTCGATAACCTTGCTTTAGTTTTTAATTTTAAGATTAATGTGACTTATCTTTTTCAAAAAGGTCGACAAGGCCTTAGCTCGTGTTGAAGTCGACGAGGCTTTAGCTTGTGTTAAAGTCGACGAGGCTTTAGCTTGTGTTAAAGTCGACGAGGCTTTAGCTCGCGTAAGATTCGACGAGGCTTTGGCTCGGGTAAGATTCGACGAGGCTTTAGCTCGCGTAAGATTCGACGAGGCTTTAGCTCGTGTAAGATTCGACGAGGCTTTAGCTCGAGTAAGATTCGACGAGGCTTTAGCTCGTGTAAGATAGGTTCTGATGTCTCTGAATTTTAGTGGTTTTTAGAAGTCATTTACTCTTATTTTAGGATCATTTAGATGTGAATATGTTGCATTTATAGGACTTTACTAGTAAATTTGCATTTTCAGGAAATTCTGCATTAGCACTTGCATACATATGAATTTTGGAGATTTTTCAGGAATTTCAGGAGTTTCCGGAACATTAAGTCAAACTTGGAAAAGCTAAGGAAAATGCAAGGAAACATTGATGTCGAGCCGAGACAAGTTGACCTCGAGCCAAGTTTCTATTCCACGTCGAGTCGCATCGTTCCATCTTGGTCGAGCCATTCATCATTCTCACCGAGCCATCTTTACCGAGCCATCTTTACCGAGCCAACACCAAATTTTGATCGAGCTGGAACAAACACTTCTTATCGAGCCACGGAAAACATCCATGTCGAGCCAACTTCCCACTTACATCGATCCATGCCTTCATTTCCTGGTCGAGCCGAAAAAACATTCCCATCGAGCCGCATTTCAACCTTTCATCGAGTCGGGACAAAACACTTTCATCGAGCCAACTTTGACCGCATGCAACTTTCATCTCGAGCCGCACATTACTCTTGCTCGAGCCAATGCAACTTTGACATCGAGCCACTCAAACTCTTTTTCCTCGAGCCATGCTTCCATTACTCGCTAATNATTCTCGTCTAGCCGGCAACAACTCCACCTCCTCGTCGAGCCAAGAAAAATTTACATCGAGCCACCTCATTTCCACTTCGGACAAGCAGCTCACCAACCTATCAGAGAAAGTTCAGATTTTTCCTGCACAAACCAGAATTAAAGATCAAGACTAATCATTGCGTTTTGTCTTTTAGGGTTTTTTCTGAAACCCTATATAAACCCAAAAACGCCCTCTTTTTAGGGTTAAGCTTTATTTTTGCCATTTTAGGTTATTGTCTTAGAATATTTTTCTCTCTTTTGTTCTTGGTGTTCTTGTTGGTGTTCTTAATGAAAATTTTATGATTTCTTATTAAAGCCTTGTTTAGTCTTGATTTCTTCATTTTTCTGTTTAGTTTA
>OVBE01004590.1:0-23593 GCA_900406425.1 Iberis pinnata | reverse complement strand
TATATATTCATATATATATATATATATATATATATATATATATATATATATATATATGTTGCAAGAAGATCTAAAATGGTTTTCAATAGATAAATATATATATATATATATACTACATAAAGTATCATTACTTATAATATTAATATATGTATCAGCTATTTGTAACAATTTAGAAAAATATAAAACTACCGACTGGTTGCAATGATTAAATTTAGAACCATGACTTTTTGACATATATAAAATAAATTATTATGTTGCACGAGTTAGAATTAGTGTTTTTAAAATTATTATTTTTCTTTGGTCAGAAAATAAAAATATTTTTAAATATATGTTATATGGTGGGTTAAAATACTTTTTTAGAGATATAAAATTTAATATAAATTTAGAAAAATTGTTAAAATCAAGAGTATATATGTACTATTTTCAGTATGATGGGTTGAATATACATATCATACTATGTATATATCATATGACAGGTTAAATATACATGACGAGTTAATATTGTTATTATTAGACTATCTTCATATATATAAAATTTTGCAAGTAAAAAATAGTTCTTTTAGGATCACCTTTTTCACATGTCGAAAATAAATAAATTTTTAAAAATAAAAAAATAATAAATAAAAAAACTCATTAAAAAAACTTTACAAAAATAAGAAACTCCCATAACGCGGGTTAACATCTATTAATATTATTAGTACTTTCATATATACAATAAATATTAGTAGGAATTTTATAATTATTATCCAAAATATTAATAAAACACTAAATAGAAAACTTATAAGCTCCGCGCACAACTCAACTTAGAATCTATACTATTTAAAGCAATTGTATCGTGACAAAATTTAAATTTCAAAATAATTCAAACTTTTAAATAACAATAACAAATTTGATTTCATATTTTTTTTTTTTTGATAAAATGTAAAAATTTCATTAGAAATGAATAGGATTACATCAGCTAATTAAAGCTAAGGCTAATTATCTAGGGGCCCAAAAAAATTAAAAACCCCTAGAAACCTGTTATTCTCTTAAAAAGAGAAAGAATTGAGGGCCTAAGCCCTAAAAGAGATTTGGCAAAAGCCCAATCTAAACAAAACAAGGCCAGCAAAAAACCCACCAGACCCAACCCAAAGCCCAAACAACCAAAGCCCACACACTTGAAACCCTAAGAAAACTAGAGCCCAGAAAACCCTAAAACCTGTCGCCGCTTAACCTCCTGCCGCCGTCGCCGTTAGCCGTCGCCGGAACCGAGAAAACGAAGAAGACCACCACCAACAGCCTCGAACCGGTCCTCCCTAACCAGGCAGGAGTTGGTAAGCTTACCCCTCGCCGAGATCGATTCCACCTCCTGCCGGTGAGAGCTTCGAAGGCTGGCCACCAAGAGAATCCAAGCACCGGTTCACCACGCCTTGCCGGATCTCCGCACGCGCCTAGCGCCTAAGAGACAACCACCTACAACAGAGAGGAGATGCCGCCGAAAGTGAAACTCACCTAAAACAGACGAGAACCACCGCCTGAAGCTCTCCGAAACAGCCACAAAGGAAAGGCTAGGATCCTTCACCACCGGCGGAGCAGAGGAGAAGAAGCTTGGAAGAAGGGAAAACCGCCGGAGATAAGAGGGAAATCGAGATCCGGAGCTCGATCTCCCGGAACTGCGGCCAAGCAAAAGAGGACGGTCTCCAACCGCCGTGAAAGAGGAGAAAAGCCAGGCCCTCCTCTGGAGAACCAGTCGTCACCGGCGTCTGAAAAGGAGCTTCCGCGGCGAGGCAGTCCTCCAAAATCACCGAGAAGCTGTAAGAGAGAAGGGGAGGGAGACCGGCGAGAGCGAGCCGGCCGCAACACCGCACGCGGAGCACGAGAGACCGGTCAGAAGAAGATGTGAACAGAAGCTCCTCCTCTCTCTTCTCGTCGGAGGTTCTCTGGAAAAAGCAGAGAATTTGCCGAGGAGAGAGAAATTTAGAGAGATGATTTTTTTTTTCCCTGAGTTGCCATTGACTTCATATTCAATAATATGACTTAATATATAAAACTATATATATATACATAACTATCATAAATTATAAATACTAAAAATATATTAAAAATATTAATTATCCCAGCGCTGCGAGTTAGATAGTAGTTATAATTATATATAGGTTTATGAAAGGCAAAAAAAAAACAGATTCATTGACCACAAAAAGGGAAAATGTGATGAATTGTATTAATTTCATTAATAAATTAAACAACCAAATAAGGTAAATGGTAATTATACTTTAAATGAGATTTTTAAGATAAGTGCAAAATGAAAAGAAGAAAGAAAAAAAAAGTGATTAGTAATATCTTCAGCATTTCTCTCTCTTAAATATGGAGACTCGCAATAAATTAGGTATCACTATCTCTACAAATCCCCATTCTCCTCATTTTCACACATAAAGACTAAAGAAAAAGAATCCCATTAGTCAGAAAACTCTTACGTAAATCTCGCTCAGATTTTATTGTTTCGTTTCTCTCTTATTAAGCCTAAGTAATTAAACACTAAGCTAAAACAACTTTAATTTCTTTCATTCTCCTTTGATTGATTAAGATCACTATGAAGATGAAGAGAACACGAAATTATGCTGATGATTATGATTATGTTGATGGTGGTGACGATGATGATTCTTTGTCTTCGGAATCTGGAGAGTTCAACCGTCGGTTAGCGGAGGAAAACGGTGAAGATGAAGAGATCAGTGATCATGAGTCTCCACAGCCGCCGATGCAAAGGAAGCACTTCTGTGTGATTTGCAATAAGCAGTTTAGCTCCGGTAAGGCTTATGGTGGTCACGTGAGGATACACTCGAGCGAGTGTACTAGTAGCAAAGGAAAGACTAAGAAGAAGAGAAAGATTGCTTCATTGAAGAAGGAGAAGGAGAAGGAGAAAGAAATAGATCTGATTAGGGCTGACGTGGAAGGTAAGATTAGGTGTTGTCTTTGTGGTAAAGCATTTCAAACAATGCATTCTTTGTTTGGTCATATGAGGAGACATCCTGATCGGAGTTGGAAAGGTATTCGACCTCCTCCTTCACCGGAAAAGTTCACTTTCATGAGCTTTTACAATGATGATGATGATGATGATCTGATGAGTAGATCCATGATGTTTAGTAATGTTACACAAGATGTACAAGAAGCTGCTTGTGTACTAATGATGATCTCTTGCAACATGAACTCAAGCAATTCCAAAGAAATGGAAAAAATAAAGTCAGAGGTAAGAAGTAATTCTAATGAAAAGGATTTGGTTGTAGATATGAAGATAAAGATGGAAATTGAAGTGAAGGTTCCTAGAGATGAAACTAATAAGAGATCATTATTAGGGTTTGATCTGAATCAGCCTTACCATCATGATGAAGATCATATATGAACTTGTTTATGTTACATTTTATGAGTTTACATCTAGCTAGCTATATGCATGATCAGTTTCTTAATTATGATTTCCTACCTAGGCTTTGTACATTTTTCTTTGTGAAAATGTTGTTTCACTCATAGATTTTAATTGCACTTTTTCTACTTCTTCTTGTACTTTTATTGGTGTCAATTTCTCATGAACATTTTCTTTATTGTTTTTTTTTTTTGGTGATCTAAAATCAATTTTATAGTTCAATCGACTGAAAATGTCATCGTAAACAAAAAGATTAAGATTTGAAGTTGTAATATTTGTTCGTATATTTATATGATATCTATATACATATATACATGTCGACTTTTGGCATATAAATGTGTCAATACCAGTCTAAAATTTGGTTGCAAACTTAGATATATATTAGTAATATATATATATATTAGTATATACACTAATGTAAACGCGTCTAAACTAATTTTGATTACTAATATTATAATTATTAACGAAACCGCAAAGTTTAACTGTTAGAAGTTTCACGAAATGAATGGTTGTACTTGATTCACAAAAAGGCAAATTAATTTTGCATATAAAGGCTAAATCTATAGTTTCCAGTTTGAAGTTGATTTTGCGAATATCTTTTAGTATTCATCGAGATTGAGTTGTGCTGAAGATTTTAGATCATTTTTCCTCATATCTTGGGCAAACTATAACAGATATTCAAAAAATCAAACTGATTTCGAATTCAAATTGTGTTGTGAAATTTTTCTAATAAATATTAAATTCTATTATTCAAATAACCAAAACCTAATTCAAACTAAATTGAAGTTTTATGGAAAAAGAACCCAAATTTGCTGAACTACCCAAACTTCACTACAAATAAAAATATTTTATTTAATATGCAAAAAATACAATTACATATGTTTAAATTAGGGGTGTAATAATTATTCAGGATCCGTTATCCGATCTGGGACCCGCCCGGATCCGGTCCAGGATCCGTCCGGATCCGCTCCGAAATTAGGATATCCAAGGAGCCTAAATCCGAATCCGGATATTAAAATATTTTGGTTCGGATATCCGGATCCGACCTATATATATATATATTACAATATATTATATTTTTAAAAAACTATCTTATTAAAGTAAAAAACATAAATAATTTTATTTTTATTAATTTATAATATATAAAATTTTATTCTCTTGTAAAATAAACTTAAATATAATTTTATAATCAATTTTTATATTTTTTTTAATGATTTTTTACTCAAAAAAGTTTCAGTTTAAAAAAAAAAATTAGTTTTAAGAAAAAATTCACTTTTTTCTTTTTTTTTTAGTGTTAGCCTCAATCCAAATCTGCATACTCGTGGATATCTCGGATTCGCATCCGAATATCTGGATCCGTCTCATCCCTAGTTTAAATTACACAATAATAGTTAAAAACAAATTTTCATTTCATTTCTAACAAAGATTTTTGGTCAAATATCGAATAGAAACCAAAAATACCCATACAAAATTTAAAAAATTATCATGAATATCAATTACCGAAATAGATTACCCGATTAGTTTGGAACCCAACCCAGCCGATTTAACATTGTAAGAAGGAAACCCGAACTGAATTTTAAAAATACTCGTGTGAATTCTTTTTTTTGTCAAACCAAATACTTTATAAAACATTACAAGAAATTATACATTTCCGACTATAAATGTGGCCGGAAATTTTTTTCAGGATATTCCGACCAATTTCTGACTAATTGTCCGATTAGTCGAAAATTGGTCGAAATTTTTCTACAAATTATATTAGTAGGTATTTAGTCGGAAATTTTCCTACTAATTTCTGACTAATCCAAGAATTAGTCGGAATTTAGTCGGATTTATTTAAAAAAATTTATATTTTTTGTCGTTAAAAAAATTTAATTTATAAAAAAATTTTTAAAGAATTCCGACCAATTATAGGATTAGTCGGAATTTGG
The DNA here is from genome assembly GCA_900406425.1 of Iberis pinnata. NCBI lineage: Eukaryota > Viridiplantae > Streptophyta > Magnoliopsida > Brassicales > Brassicaceae > Iberis > Iberis pinnata. Next base: position 18,271 of record OVBE01004590.1, on the reverse strand, counting down.
TCGAAAATTTTTTTTGTATTAGTTTTCTTTTTAAGTTTTCCAATCTGTCTATTTCAAGTTTTTAAAAAAAAATGAAATTATTTTATAAAAATTCCGACCAAATTCCAACTAATCCAAAATTTAGTCAGAATTTTTAATTAAATTTATATATTTTTCTTAATTTTTGCTATTTACTACTAAAACAATTTAAAAAAAAATTGTAAAATATTTTTCAAAAAAATTCAGACCAAATTCAGACTAATCAAAGAATTTAGTCAGAATTTTTTTAATTTTTACTTTTTTTTCTAATTTTCCCGATTTTTTATAAAAACATTTTAAAATTTTTTAAAAATTGTAAAATAAATTTCAAATAAATTTTGACCAAATTCTGACTAATCCAAAAAATTTTTCGAAATTTAGTCGAAATTTTTTTAAAAATTTATCTATTTTTTCTAATTTTCCCTATTTATTATAAAAACATTTTTTAAAAATTATAAAAGTTGTAAGAAAAATTATCTAAAAATTCCGACCAAATTCTGACTAATCCAAGAATTGGTCGGAATTTGGTCGGAAGGTTTTTAATTTTTTCATTAAAAAAATAAAAAGGTCCGACCAAATTCTGACTAACCCAAGGATTAGTCGGCAATTTGTCACAAATTTTCTAAATTTTACGAGTAATTTCTGACCAAACTAGAAATTGGTCGAAAATTAGTCGGAATATGTAATACAAATTCCGACTAATTTTCGACCAATTTTTTGGTTGGATCAGAATTTGGTCGGATTATTTCTTCTATACAAATCGAGTTTCATTTCTTCATTACACCATAAAACTTTCTAAAATTTCTCTAAATCTTTTCAAATTGTTCTTTAGGTTTCAAATAATAATAATATATAGGTTTATGTTATTAGATTATGTAGGTTTAAGTAATTAGAATATTTAGGTGATGAAATTATATTATAGGTTATAAAATTACATTTTAGGAATTTAGAATTAGATTATGTAACTAGATCATAAAATTATACATATATTTTGAAATTTTGATTTTAAAATATTATATTTTATAAAAATTATTCTGATTTTTTAATTTTTTAAAAAATTAGTCGGAAATTGGTCAGAAATTTTTTACGACCAATTAAGAAAATATAGTAAGAAATTAGTCGAAATTTTTTTCCGACCAATTTTCGACTATCTTTTTTCGACCAAATTTCGACCAATTTCTGACTATATTTTTCGACCAAATTTCCGACAAAATAAACTACGACCAAAAAATTCCGACCAAAATGATGGTCAGATTATTAAATCTTTCTTGTAGTGAAACTAGAATTTTACACTCCATAAAAGGAAACAAAATGAAAAGAGATAAAGACAATAGTCGAAGATAACAAAACATTATAGAAAATACTTCGAAACTCATTATCAATGGTTCCCATGAAGGCAAAGATGAAGGCAAAGATGAAGACTTTGTCGTTAGAATACACCAAGATGAGAGATGAACACAATGTCATACCTTTTACACCAGACATCAAAAGACCAACATCATTTGTTGTTGGATGGTAAAAAAAGCTATTGCTTTCAAATAGCCAAAGATAGTTAGTTTTCCATAAGTTCCAACTATCAACACAGACTTGAGAAAAGGAGAGGCACATTCATTGATATGTTGCACAATCCAAATTTTATCTACAAAATAGTAGATAAGAAAGTTGTAAAAGGGATTGGACCCTTAACGTTAGAACTAATTAGAACAAATCTACTAAAAGCTTCAACACAAGGTAAAATTGGTGCACATAAGAAGTGAGCAAATCGATTTTCATCTTATGTCACAAAAAACTGAACCTGCAGCAAAAACTCTAATCAATGAGCTAGAAATTTCTCCATATAAAGTATGCATCGGAAGCTTAGAAATCCACTCAATATAATTGATTGTTTCTATCTTATTACTTCTAGATATCTGAAAGATATAAGAATGCATGATCTAAAGAGGACAAAACATGACAACAAAAACCTAGTTAAACACGACCTGCTCACATAGATAATCAAATGGTAAGAGTCGATGAAACCTCCATAGCAAGAATAAATACTGCACACAACAATAAATGATAAAACATGATTGCATAAAGCAATAAGTAAATTGCATAAAATAGTTAAAATATGGGAAGAGAGGTTGAGCATCAAGTGCCACCAAATTTCAAAACCAACTTATGGCTGCTATATAAAACAGAGATTGGAAACATATAAGCTCAACTTCAGACAAACAGTGCACACCACAAGGCTCACAAAATCCCATCATGGGACGCAAGAAAATCTACTGCAAACCACTTTAAACATAACATGATCCAACATATCCAAAGCGTTGTACCGCATGTCTCAGATTTTATGGATCTGCTTTGATTTAGAAGAGGGTCGATGGAGGATTTTAAATCTTTTAAGGCTCATATGAGTAGGTTCTTTGTAAGTGGAAAGGCTGCAACAAAATTTAGCATGGGGCACAACCCAATAGCCATATAGAACTTCAACTAGAAAAGCTCTGAGATAAGAAGGTAATTAGCTTACAATTTCTAGGTTCATCCTGACATAACAACTTCATCTCTCTTTCAAAGCTTATAATCTCACTAAATACATAGAAGCAGAAGTGGTCGTCTAAAAACGACATAACAGTTTGCTTTTCATATCTCCATATCTGGAAAAGAACGGCTTAAGTCCCGAAGAAACCTGATTTCTAGAACGTCGATGCTGGAGTGACCATGGTGAGCCTCCTGAGAGCTTCCAGTCGAAGGAGAAATTGTCACCCACCCAACGAGCGTGCGAAGACGTGAACCAGAACATAACCATAAGAAGAAAAGGAAAAGACGAAGAAGAAAAAGAAGACAAACAAAGAAAGAGAATGGCAGGGCGACGCCGGCCAGAGCCGTCGTCACCGGTGCCGAAGGAAAAAATTTGTTCGACTTCTCGATTTTCATGCTTGAGAGAAAAATTAGGGCCGACTTTTTTACTCTTGTGAATTCTAAACTTCTATATTCAAACTATCAAAACTCAAAAGACTCAAATCAAATCGAATACCCGAACATCTAATTCTAGCTATAAATTGTAGTATTGATCACTATTTGTATGCCTAATTTGAGAATGATGTGTGTTTTAAATTCATTAGTGATTGAGGTATTTTGCATTATAAAATTACAATCATATCCCTCCTTCTATGTTCAAATATTTTTTTATAATCGATAGATGTATTTTAAATTATTGTAATTGATATTTTAAATTTAATTATGTTGATTATTTAATTGATTTAAACGAAATTGTAAACAAAGTTATAGGAAAGTTGTGAAAACTTACATATTTACCTAGGTAACTTCGTCACCTCTCTCTCACATTCCTCAAAGACTATCTGTCACTTTCATCTCCGATTTACTCTCCAGTCGGCGGTTCATAAGCTCCGCCTCATCTTGTGAGTTCAGTAGTCTCTCTTTCAACTCTTTATGCGATTTGGTCTTCTCTTTTGTCTCTTTTTGCGATTTTGGTCTCTTATCAATTTATTGTAAGAGGTTTTTGCGATTAGAGCTTTCCTCCTTCATTAGAGCTTCTGTAGATCTTTTGTAGATCGAGTTCTTCATATGGTTTTTATCGATTTTGTTCTCTTCTCGTTTGATAGTTTTTGCTTTTGTGATTTGGGTTTTTAGGGTTCTTAGTAGATTGTTCTGTCTTTTTAGTTATTAAATAAGATTATTCTAGTTTTGTGTGTTCTTATTAGTTCATATCAGTGTTCGGGTTTTTATTAGTAGATTGCTTTTGTGCTTCAGATTTTTAGTGTTCTTAGTGATTCGAGTTTCTAAATTTTTTATTTATAATTGGAGGTTTTGATTTCTGCATTAGAGTTGTGTTTTGTGAAGGGAAAATTTTTAAAAAATACACGAACTATTAAAAATTTGGTCAAAAAATATACGAACTATTTTGATTGCCTATTTAATACACCAAATATAAGCAATTTTTCATTTAATACATGAACTTTCAAATTTTGTAGAGTTTAGATGTCGTAGTACTTAACAAACGTTGATCTCATTAACTATGGTTAATTATTTTCATTAACTTATAATTAACTGAGGTTAATTTAGTTCTGAAATGACGAAATCACCACTTAGTAACTTAAGTTAAATAAGACAATAATTCTTAAATCTAAAACCCTAGTTCTTCATCGCTTATTCATCTCTTCATCGTTTCTTCTCCTCTCTTCAACTCAAATGGAGCAAAGTGAAGGTTCAATTGGTAATTCACATAACACATGCTTTAAAGGAGGTCTCTTATGTCGTTGTGGTAAGCAAACATCAGTTGCGAAATCTTAGACATATGCTAATCCGGGAAGAAGATACTTCAAATGTGAATCCCATGGCTTTGTTAGATGGGCTAATGAAGAGAAGCCATATGGTTGGCAAAAACAAAGCTTACTTGATGCTAGAGATCGGAAGACGCCTAAAGGAAGAATTGAAGATGCTCAAATCAGTAAGTTTGCCAATTTTGAAAGGACCTAATGACGAAACATATGAAAGAATCAAGATGGAAGAAGAATTCCAGAAGGTCATAGCAGATTCGAATTCGGCCAAAGAAAGGGAAGCTTTGATGAGACAATTTATTGTCATATCTTGGGGAGGCTTCATTTTTGTCACAACAATGATTCTGAATATGACTAAGAAGTAGTTTAGTATCTTATGGTCTTTTGCTGTTGTTTTGTTAATTTAGATGTATTGTTGTGATGTTTGTGGATGTTGTGATGTGTATGTAATTAATCTTTTTTGGTGATGTATTGTCAGGTTGTTTGATGTTGTATTGTTGGATTTTTTAATGGCTCATTGTAAGGAAGACAATTCCAATATGATAGGTTTCAATTTCAAAAATGGCATTGTAATGTTTACATTTGCACAAAATAATGACCATAAAAATCAATCCCAAAAGAAATGCAAATAAGTTAGCATCCTAAAACAAATAATAACATCCTAAGGTCAAACCATATAATCTAATATTGAGATAGATATATCCTAAGGGTTGTTAGGTGGTTGTGGAGTTGGAACAGGAGAAGCAAAAGATGTCCATGTATCGAACACTTGTCCAGTCCGAGGATATATGTAACATTCTTCTCTAGGCATGTCACGACCTCTTCCATTTTTCCCTACCACAAGCACGTCCACGTGTTGTAGCACGTCCACGGGTTATACCATGTCCACGAGAAGATGTTGGTGGAGCTGTTGAAGGTGGATCAGCTAAAGACTCTACCATGCTTGTTCTTGGTGTAGATTGACTAAGAGAAGTCCTCTGCCTTTTAGGGGCATTGTTAATGCTCGATGGATCATCCTACAAGGAAAGAACATCAACACATCATTTATATCACAACATATGTACATGAAATTTAATTAAAACTTACTGGTGTCTTCCTAGGTCTTCCTCTCTTTCTCTTAGGCCTTGGTGCTTGTACCACTGGTGGTCTTCATAAGTTCCTGCATTGTGACCATATTACTTGCAATTGTTACAAGTGATTGTTCTTCCATGTCTTGTTACTTTACTCGGGTTTGAAGTAGATTCATTTGAGTCCTTTATTCTAGCATATTTTTTGGTCTCCTTGGCATTTTTCTTTTCTCAGGAATCTCAATAGGCTCTTTTCCCATTTTGGTCCATAATCGTTCTCCATTGATAGACCGAATGTTTTCATTGTATGTCGCTTGCCAATTTGATGTCAAGTAGTATGCATCAACGTACCTACGAAACAAAAGTAGTGATTAAGATAGAATATTCAAAATGAATATAAGTATTTAGAGATATTTAGCTAGAAAATATTTGTACATCCAACATTTTTTTGGTTTCTCTACTGAGTAGTATATCTTCCAATCACATTTCTCATACGTACACACGACTGCCAACTTTGTTTTCTTCCATCTACACAACTTCACATCATAGTTAGTCTTCAATACATAGCTCAATAATTGATCCTTGAACTCTTGTCAACTACTAAAAGTTTGCATTAACCACAAGTATGGAGCCGTTTCTTTTTGGTAAGTCTTCCTTGAGATCTCAGTCTCCTCTTTATTGAAGTTTTCCCATTCATCATTTGTGTCCACCAATTCATCTAGTTTTTCCGCATCATAACAGTTCCTCTCAAATTATGCATCATCAACATCCTCTCCCTGTCCAACATTAGTATCAACATTTGCTTCATCTTCTTCAACAGGTACATCATGCTTAGTTGATGCACCAGCTCCCTCACCAAAAAGAGCTTCAAATCGTGTGTCATCTACTGCTTCTTCTACTAGTTCTTCTCTTTCTTCTTCTGTTGGTCCTCCTTCACCAACACCATTATCACCATCCTTAGATTCTTATCCTTCATTATTAACTTCTTCACCACCTACATTATCACCACCCTCAAGACTTGGCATTAACAATGGTGTTGGATCTTCTTGTGGTCTTGGTAGTTGTTCAATAAACAATTCAACTTCTCATGTTGTCATTACAACACCACACACTTTGACAATCTCAACATCTCTATCATCAAACATCAACTTGATTTTGTACATTCCCTCATGAGGTAGCTTGTACCAAACTTGCTACACTGTGCCTATCAACCCATTCTTCTCACATAACTGCTCAAATATGGACCATGTCATGTAATCGGGGTCCATAAACATCTCTTTCATTGAACCTCCATGATAAATGAACTCACCATCTTCAGAAAAAACATGTTTTCATTTTTTCTTCTGTTTTTTTAAAAAAATCATTAGTTGTTAACACAAAAGTCATGTTTTAATTTCTTATTCATCTGATTTTTCAGTTATGTATTAGAGTTCTTCATCTGATTTTTAAAAAAATTTCAAAGTTTTTTGTTCTTTAATAAATAGCTATTTAATTTAGAGTCTCTTGTGTTATGATTGTTTAACAAATTGTTCCAAATCAGGCTAGCATTTTGTTTTGATTTTACAATGGAGGAGTTAGTGAGACGAGTCATCTGAGAGGAGATGTCAATGAAGGTCAAGGTGAGAAAGCATGTGGTAAGTTATAAAAGTTTCATACACATGAGTAATTTGCATGCACATGAATAATCGTCATGCATGTGAATTTCTATACACATGAATAATATGCATATACGTGAACTGAGTTTAGACTTGTGAATTAGATTCACTCACATGAATGGTTTTCGTTCATGTGAATAATGTTGTCATTCACTATCACAAATCAAAACTATCTACTCTCCATTGGTTAATATTTGTTTTTTGCATAGGTTGTGGTGTCGATAAACACGTGAATATGTTGATAAAAGAACTTAAGGCATGTGTAGGATAACAAATGCAAGACATGAAAAAATTTGTTGTTGAAGATTTGCATAAGTATGCACACATCAAAGTAAGGAAAACCCATGAGGTTAGAGACAGTCAATGTAATAGTGTTCATGTGAGGTTTTAGATTTTTTTGTTTTTAGTTAAATGTATGTTGCGTTACGGTTATCATATTACATCGAAGATGATGATTTTTGTCATTATTTGTGAACCTAATTATCTATTTGATGGAGTTCACTTTTTAAATTTATTGTCTTCCAATTACATCTTTTATGTTGTAATACACATTGTCGTCTCCATATTTTAATCAAGAAAATTGAGTATAGTTTCACGACTTTGAAATGCATACATGTAAATCTAATTTAACACATATGAATTTAATTTAACACTTGTGAACAAAATGAGTAGATGTGAATAAAATTTAACACGCATGAATTAGTTGAATCTAGTTTTCTTATATGTATGTGTCAACAGGGGCGGATGGAGACTAAAATATACTATGAGGCACATATAAATATTATATAATATTTTTGCACTTATAAAAAATGAGTATTTAAAAGATATTAATACGTAAAATCGTATATATTGATTGCAATATTTTTATAAATATAAATGTTACACTAAAATATTAACATCAGATTTTATAAAAAAACTATAGAATAGTTTGATTGCGCAAACAATGAGATTTTACACAATTATGTACCATAGGAAAAAATTAAGTAACAAATATTTTTAAATAAATTTACTAAAAATTTAACCAATATTTATTTGTTTTGTTAAAATAAATATGATAATTTTTAAAATTATATTATTAAAAATCTAACAAAACTTTAAATATGTACTAATAAACAATAAAAATTGAATATGTGTATTAGGAAGAAAAAAATAGAGAAAGCTTAAAAGTACAAAATAAAAATAAAAAAGAAAATGTGTATAGGGAAAGAAAATTGAGAAAAATTAAATAAAAGGTTAAAAGAATTAAAACATGTTTGGGTAATTAGTAAAAAATAAAGAAGGAAATATATATATTAAGAAAAAATATTAGAGAAAACTTAGAAAAGGGAAAAAAATGTGTATAAGAAAATATAACAATTAAAAAGATGAAGAAAACGGTGATAGAAAATTATCTAATCCACCACCTTTGGATGAATGAAGAGATGATTAACCACTTAAGATAATAAATTTTTATTGATATGTGGCACGTGTCCTACACTATATAGTTTTAGATCTGTCCATGTGTATCGATATGATATTGACTTTATTCTAATTTTCTTAAATGTTTTTATCGGATATATGTTATTATTTTATTTTAAATTAACAAAAATATTTTCAACAATATAATTATAACCAAATTAATTAATATGATTAAAATGAAATAATGAATTAATCATAAAAAATATTTCGGAAACTTTTTTACTAATTTCCAAAAAACTACCTACCTTACAAATCATGTATACTAACCAATCTATTTTCCTAATTATGTTTAAAAAAAACCTGATTTTTTTTCATGATCATTCACAACAATATGTAAATGATCTCTATGTTTTATAGAGACTCAAGCCTCTTGTAAGATGCTACTAAATTACATTGATTATTTATTAAAATTTATTCAAATCAGGCAAAACCTATATATATATATATATATGTATTTTTTTTTTTTTTTCTAAAACTGATCATATATGTACAGTTTAATACACAATATTGTAAAGAAAGAAATTCTAGTATATGGTAATAAATTAAATAAAATGAAAGAAAATAATCATTTAGTACAAAAGCCATTTGGTGCTCAGATTGACCCAAACAAGGTTGACAAATAAAACCCCAACCAAAATAGTTTTAGCCATTATATTTAAAATTAGAAATTAGAATCTCGATATTCATATATATAATTTAGTCATATCTTTTACTTCAATTATAAGTTCTTATCCAAAACTGAAGTTAAATCTAAGCAGATTAAAACTCGATCCAAGTTAAACATATTGTCTAAAACTAAAAAAAAAAAAACTGAACCGAAAATAAGTTACAGAATTTCGAAACAAAAAAAAAGTTATTTTGTTCATTTAGCCAATTAAAATAAAATAAAAAATAAAGCCACAAATCAGATCAAGAGAAAATTCAGGTAGGAAGACAAAATGATGGCAACGTCTTCTTCTCCATTTATCTCATCTCTTAACTTCACTCTCACTTCTTCTTCCTTTACTCCGAAGCTCCTTCCTCCTCTTCAGAGTTTCTCCGTTAAAGCTTCCAAAAAGCAAGTTGAGGTAATTCCCCAGACTCTCCAAATTCTGAAAGGATTTAGCGTTTATCTTGCATCTCCTATTCGATTGTTCGCTCAAATTTTATAACTTTGGAATCAATTTTGGCAAATACTCCACTTTTTCATTGATTAAAGCTGATATTTGTGGATGGGTCATGTTAGATAGTGTTTGATGTTGACGAGAGGCTTAATAAGATAGGCGATGCTATTGACAAAGAAGCTCCATTGTCAAGGCTTAACCTTTTCTCACCTTGCAAGGTTTCAAATGACTGTTTCTTCTTATTCCTTATTCTTCTCTTTAACCATCTCTCTTCTCTTCTTACCTATTAACCATGCCATGTCTTAGTACTTTTCAGATCAATGTTTTCTTGAGAATAACCGGCAAACGAGAAGATGGATTTCATGATCTAGCTTCTTTGTTTCATGTAAGTTCTTCTTCTTCAGAAGTTTGAGCTGTTGATAGTTTCTTTCTCTATTGCGTCTTTTGATGTCTCCTGTTTTTGATTAGGTGATTAGTTTAGGAGACACAATTAAATTCTCATTGTCACCATCAAAATCCAAAGATCGTTTGTCTACCAACGCCCCTGGAGTCCCTGTTGATGAGAGAAATCTGGTGAGATTATTAATCTAACTGATTAGACATGTGGCTGAACCATTATTCTTATCCTTTGATCTGTATTGCTACTTCCTAATTTGCAGATTATAAAAGCACTTGAGCTTTACAGGAAGAAAACTGGTAGTAAAAGATACTTCTGGGTAAAAACAATCAACAACAAAAGTTTCTTTTACTGCATTTTTCTACCAAAACTTAGTCTCTTTTTGATATGGACAGATTCATTTAGACAAGAAGGTCCCTACTGGGGCTGGACTTGGTGGTGGAAGCAGCAATGCTGCAACCGCACTCTGGGCAGCAAATCAGCTTAATGGAGGTGTTGCAACTGAGAAGGAACTCCAGGATTGGTCAAGTGAAATTGGTTCAGATATTCCTTTCTTCTTCTCACATGGAGCTGCATATTGTACCGGAAGAGGTGAGGTATGTTATGTTTTGATTCCCCTTTTTGTGACATTTAACTATAGTTTCCTCATTTATAATCTAAAAGCTAATGCAGATTGTCCAAGACCTTCCTCCTCTTCGTGTTGATCTTCCAATGGTGCTCATAAAGCCTCAAGAAGCATGTTCCACTGCTGAAGTTTACAAAGTAATCAATTGGAACTGGTGATGTATATCCTTCTAGTAGCTTCTTTTTCAGGTTTTATGGTTTTAACTTTTATTTTTCAGCGTCTATGTCTAGATCAGACGAGCAACATTAACCCCTTGACGTTGCTAGAGAATATCACAAGCAAGGGTGTATCTCAAAGCATTTGCGTAAACGATTTAGGTAAGATGTACATGTATCTGTCGCATCTCCATTCCTTTCTCAGGAAGATATTCACATCTTCAAATTGTCAAAATTTAATATGGTACACTTCTTGACATTTCCAGAACTACCAGCATTTCAAGTTCTTCCATGTCTTAAACGCTTGAAGCAACGCATAATTGCATCAGGGCGTGGGGAATATGATGCGGTTTTTATGTCTGGGAGGTATGTGTTTGCCACATTGTCAAGTAATCGAGAAAATTGTATGTTACTATTGTGTTTGTGTTTCCAAATGCATCTTAATAAGCTAGCAGGATATGATTTGTATTTATAGTGGAAGCACCATTGTGGGTATTGGTTCGCCAGATCCTCCTCAATTTATATACGATGATGAAGAATACAAAGATGTGTTCTTGTCTGGTATGATTGTTCATCTCTTACTAGTGGTTGTATATATATGAGTAACTAATCTTCAAAGTAAACTTGTTATAGAAGCAAACTTTATAACTCGGGAAGCTAATGAATGGTATAAAGAGCCTACTTCTGCAACTGCTACTACCTCATTCTCCGAATCCCGCTTGGACATGGAGTGAGATGTGGCACAAGTCGTGAAACGTGCTAGTTGAGGCCAAAAGGCTTTCTTGTATAATTGATAAAGCTTTCTATTTACATTTCAAACAGTGGTTCTTTTTTTTTTGTCGACNTTTTTTTTTTTTTTTGTCGACAATTAGTTATATTAGATTAAAGAAATAAAACCCACACAAGGTACATATAATCCCACAAGAGGAAGATAAGAACCCAGAACCGGGTAACTGACCCACAAAGAATGAACAACACTCCTTGTCGGAGTTTACTTAATCCCAACATTGGGATTTTTAGAACTAATCCTACAACTAGGATAATGTTAACTTCCATCCCATTTAATCGGCCAATACCGAATCGGGAATTTTGTGTCGGATTCACGAACCACGGAGTCTTATCCCTAAAATCTAAACTAACTAATACGTCGACTAAACAAAGTAAAAGAAAACCATAAGAGGTACATAAAATACAAACCAAAATAAGACTATTGGGCTTAAGACACAACAGACTGGACCCACCACAAAAAGGAACTCGGCCCACTCCAAGCCCAATCCAGCAAAAGTGTGCCCTAGCTCCCCCGTTTGTGAAAACGCCGCCAACCTTTTGCTCCCTGCCGAACCACCGCTTCAATCTCTCACCATCAACAGAGAAGACACCATCCGACCTCGGTGTTTCAAGAGCCCACCAACACCCTCGATTTAAGATCCATGCATGGAAGACAACCATCCGCACCCCTAAGTCCGAAACGAACCAGGAAAAAACGCATGCAAGTCTTCGATTGTGTCCTAAGGTGGACATAATCTCTTCCTCTATGAGTAGAGGCATATCAGAGTTGAATGGACAATGAAAAACCTTCGCCTGAAAGCCACCGTCATGGTTGAGAGACCAAGTAGAAGTCAATGGAAAAGCAAAAGTATAGTAAAATGACAAAAGAAACAGAAAAAAGGAAGCACAGATCCGCCAAGAAAAGCGCCGTATGTACAAACTGACAGCGGTGGCGTGAAGCCCACCACCGGCGACAAAAAGAAACAACGGCGGAAGAAGAAGACTCAAACCGACAGATGAATTGGAGAGAAGTTTAGAGAGAGTTTCAATATTTTAAAGTAAAAGAAATGCTCTTAAACATTTTAAAGTAAAATTAAAAAAAAAAATATTCACGAATAATTATAACAAACACACATACGGCATAACACCGATCTGTCTTTTTTTTTTTATTATTGTTTTATTACTTCAATTTTCAATATATGCAACTCCTCAACTCTTACAGAGAAGGCGATACATATTGTCTAGACAAGCTAAACATATCTTTTCCTTCAAATGGTGAACTCCAGTCTTGTGAGGTTGCTGCTTGTGTTTCCAAAACCACATCCACATTCTCCATAGATACACCATTGCTGCTGTTGACTCGACCTCCCATGGAACCTTTTAGAATATATTGATTCATGTTCACATCATACATGTGGTTGCTGCTTTTTGACCTGGACCAATTTCCATTGAATCTAGTATTTTGGGATATACCTTGATCTAGACTCCAGTCTATGTTTTTGTAGTCCACAGGACCACCAGAGCTCCAGTCTATATGTGAGGATGCACCAGATGTTCCAGCTGAACCAACCGCAGAGAATAATCCCAGTGAAGATGCAGCAGATATGGTTGGAGATAATGCAGTGTTTCTGGTCCATGAGCTGCCATTACCTTGGACGATACTACCATTTGGATCCACTACGCTGTTACTGAATCGCTTCTGGTATTGATACTGAAGTTGCTGGTACATATTGTTAGGACTCGGGCTTCGCGCTGTAGGGATACTATGTGTATGCATGAACCCATTTGACTTCATTATCTCTATGCTTGTCGCAGGATGCCAACTGGTTGGAGAGGAGCTCGTGCTTGAGTATGGAACAGAATTCGTTGTTACAACTTGTGGCTGCTGCCTCATTGCCATGACTGGTTCCTTATTTATTGGCTGCTGTCGAGGGTTATTAAATTCATTTCCATTAGCTGTGTAGCGAGCTTCAACCCTCGCTGCAGGCTGAGGTGATGGTGATGATGGCAAGGAGTAAGAAGCAGAAGGAACCTGTCCTGTATTTGGCCATCTTTTATCAGCCAAAACAGCAGCGTGTTGAGGTTTTGCCCAGTCTATCTTTGGTTGGGGTCGTCTCATAGGCTCAATCATTTTGTTCACATGTTGTACTGTGGAGGGTGATTTTGTATCGTTGAAGCCCTTGTCATCTCTTGTTTGATGTAAAGCAGTCAACGGAATAGAGGGTGTTTCTGACCTTTCTGCATCCAAATTTTGGTAACTTATCCCTAGTGTAAGTTTACCATTACTGGTTGTAAGAGAATCACCAGATTCTTCTTGTTTCACTGGCGAAGACAATTCTTCACACTTTGTGCCTTTCATGACTTCTTCTGCTCTATCCAGATCACCCTCTGCTTGAACAATTGCACGCTCTATTTCCTGTCTTGTACACTTGAGTTTTAGCTCCATTTGTTTAATTCTAGCTAGCTCTTCTGCTATGTCTATTTTCAGATTCCCAGGATTCTGAATGCTTTGCTTCTTGATTTCTTCCTCGCCTTTGTCAAAAAACCAATGAACAGATTCTTCTACCTTGCCATTGTTCATCATCAATGCCGCCGTCGCATGCTCTTGAGATATTCCCATTGCCACAAGTTTCTGTGTAAGAGTTTCAAGCTTTCTGGACATGAGGTATGTGCTACACTTCTCATACAACTCCTGAGCCCGCCTCTCCTTCTGTCGCTGATGTTTCCTCTCATTCTTTTGGCGAACTTTTTCTCGCTTGTCATTGTCTGCACCTGGTATCACCTCCTGCCTGAGGGGCAGATTGGTTGTTTTCTCCTTGTGATCTTCTGAGTCACCTGAACAGCTACCATTGTTCGAAATGGAATCAGACTCAATCCCATTAATATCTGCCTCATCTATGCTTCGGAAACGACCATAGTGTAGTGATGAGACGGAAGCTACTGAGACTGAATCAAGAGCTTGAAATGATCCTAGAAGTGGATTATAAGCACTAGCTGCCATGCTGCTATTTCCATTCATGGGCAATGCAGGCTTTGATGATACCTTTTGTGCTTCTTTCACAGTTTTTTTATCCTTTGATTGCGCCTTTGTTGCTGGAGACATCTCTGCATAGAACATCAATACCCCTGAAAGTTAACAAGAAATAAGCAAATAGTTAATGTGATAGTCGCAACAGTAACATGACACACTCCTATGTTTCTCCTCTCCTCACATGCTATAACATAAGCACATAAGATATAATAAGAAATAGTAATTAGAGATGCTTTTGAAGATTATAGATAAGAACAGTCAGGCTTAGATGGAGACTTTTATCTGTCACTAAAACCGAAAGACTTCAGCTTTTACAGGCGTTTGTGTATATCTAATTACAAGATGAGATTGGTACAAAGCGGAATTCAATCAAACGAGAAGAAGGAATTTTTGACTGAGTTGAAAAATTGAATTAACAAAACAGGACAAAGAGATGAAGAACGAACAATGGAAACGTAAAACGATCAACGGAAATTACCAAAACATAGCGAAAGAAGGCGAATTAAAAACAAAACTAATAAATTAATTGACTCAATCTAATTCTTATAGAGATGGATGGTGGATTGAATTCACAAAATACAAAATTCAGAGAAATTGAGAAATCGGCAGGAAATTAAGAGAGACCTGTGTTCGGAAATGATTGGGTTGGGTGGGTGAATCAAAGCGGAAAGCGAAAACTGAATCGGCGAAAGAGAGATTATTAGGGTTTTGATTAGGAGAAATGAAAGCTGTTTTATTGTTGTCAAATGTAAAGCCAATGGATATGTAACCAATGTCACTCTGACTTCTTGTTTCTTCTCTCTCGTGTTGTTGTTTTGTTTTTTTTTTTAACTCGTCTCCTTTTATTTTTATTAATTGACTGTCAAAATTTTATAATATTCTAATAACTATATATTATGTCCCATTTATAGGGAGTTTATTCAGACTAATTATTCTCTCCTCTTGTTTTCTCTTATTATATAAGTTACGAAATCACCGAAATAATTTCTGTAGGTTTTTCACGATAAGAAAAAAGGTAGTTGTTATTTCTTCATTTATTTAAAGTTTGATTAGTGGCTATACAAATAGAAAATCTTCTCTGTAATAAGTTTGGATTACTTGACGTTCATTAGAAATTTGACAAAAGAAGAATTTAGTTGTTAGTTTAGTAGTTAGTCATTATATTATCAAAATTATAAGTGTTTTAAAGATCAAGATCACAAGCTCGATTTATTTTAGGGAGCGTTTAGTTCTAAAAAAATTACATCATATAATAATATGGATCTCATCTAAATTATTTTCGGTCTTGAATATTTTTTAAGTACTCGAGAATATGGAGTGCGAAATGTAGAGATGTACGAAAATTATATGAAAATGGTGGAAATTGAGCATATGGATTAACCATTTTAACTTAGATTAGTCGATCTAGGTACCCCATACATTATTTTGGGGCTTTGAAGTCTCTAGAAAACTGTTTGGTATTTATTTGTGTTAATGCTTGACATCATTTCAGAAGTTGATCTTCTTGGGTCTCGTCCGATAGCTTTTCCACTTGAGCAAAACCATCGCTACGCTTTCGCTGATGGTAATGATCTTTGAGAACATGCTTGATATCGAAGATTGGTGAGTCGTATTATATATCTTACCATAACAAAACTTGATATTTCATATTCTATATATTTCTTGACACAGTTTATGAAACAACCAAAAACAACTCAATGGAATGTAGTTCTTTTAGTGGTGTGGTATATGAAAATTAAACTTGGCCAATCCTCCCGGTTGATTCTTCGTTGACCATCATTGCATGGTGTGACTCAGATTGAGATAGTTTTCCACTTATCATTACATTATTCAAACATATTTCGTTGTATCGTAGAAAACAAAGAAGCAAAAGACAATCTCTTGTTTTTATGCAGAATCTGAATATTGTTCAATGCAATATACATACCAATAAATATTATGGATAAAGACTATGTTATTCACTTTGGGAGTTGATACAACATAGCTGATTAGCCTTCATTATCAATTTGTGATAGCTAAACATCGATTCACCTTGCTGCTAATTTGATTTTCCATGAAAGAACCAAATATGTTGATTTAGATTGTCATTTCGTTCGCGATGCTATTCAAAATGGGATTATTGTTATACAACATGTCTGTACAAAAGAAGAACTTGCGGGTATTATGAAAATTGCGTTTAGTAGTACAAAATTTAAGAAATCATATAGATAAAGACTTTGTTATTCATTTTGGGAGCTGATACAACATAGCCGATGATTAGTTTTCATTATGAAGTTGTGATAGACAAACATCGATTCACCTTGCTGCAAACATTTTCCATGAAAGAACCAAATATGTTGATTTAGATTGTCATTTCATTTGCGATGCTATTTAAAGTGGGATTATTGTTATACAATATGTCAGTACAAAAGAAGAACTTGCGGATATTATGAAAAATGCGTTTAGTAGTACAAAAGTTAAGAAATTATATAGATAAAGACTTTGTTATTCACTTTGGGAGCTGATACAACATAGCTAATGATTAGTCTTCATTATGAATTTGTAATAGACGAACATCGATTCACCTTGCTGCTAACTTAATCCATGAAAGAACCAAATATGTTGATTTAGATTGTCATTTTGTTCGCGTTGCTATTCAAAATGGGATTATTGTTATACAACATGTCAGTACAAAAGAAAAACTTGCGAATATTATGAAAATTGCGTTTAGTAGTACATAATTTAATAAATTATATAGATGAAGACTTTGTTAATCACTTTGGAAACTGATACAACATAGCTAATGATTAATTTCCATTATAAATTTGTGATAAACAAACATCGATTCCCCTTTTTGCTAACCTAATTTTCTATGAAAAAACATAATATTTTGATTTACATGGTCATTTCTTTCATGATGCTATTCAAAGTGGAATTATTGCTATGCGACATGTCAATACAAAAAAAAGGAACTTGCGGAGATCGTAAAAAACGCGTTTGGTAATACAAAATTTGAGAACTTCAAGTTTAATATGGGATATTAGTCTTATGTATGAAGTGTATTTAAGGGTAAATTAGGCTTTAATCTTGCACACGTTACATATATAAAAAAACGTTACGCCCCTCCATATATATGACATGTGGCTAAAGAAGAGTATATCATGTGTCCTCGATCAAATTAGGAAAAAACAAAAACAAAAATAAACATCAGATTTGACATACAAAATAAATCTAGTGAATTCATCACTTTAAAAAAATCATAGGTAAATTTTTTTTATAAGACTAAATGTTTTTAGAACTTAACCTCAAGCTAAGCAATATATGAAGAAGAGAAATGATCAATCAAGAAAAAATATTGCAAATTGACTACAGTTTTTAGAGTAAATGTTACTACGCCCTCTAAATTATATGTATCTAAACTATTTTTTTTTTGTTAGAGATTGAGAGAAGAAGAAATAGTTTGGATGCATATAGTTTGGGACGTAGTGAAATCAACCCTAGTTTTTATTGCAAGGAATGTTTACAATTAAATAACTTCTAAATTTTGGATATTTTTAACAACTAAAAATAAATAAATTTGTTGCTTATTGTAATAATTAATAATTTGGAAAAAATACAAAATCTATTCCAAAACTTATAATTTCAAAAGACTTAATTCTAGTATTAAAATTAATTTTTAGATGAGTTTTAAATCTAGATCATATTATATATATATATATATATATATATATA
>OVBE01004589.1:0-23596 GCA_900406425.1 Iberis pinnata | reverse complement strand
AGATATATATACAAAAACGAAAACAAATCCTCGTCAAAATACGGGTTTCCACAGTTCCTGAGGGCATACTTTAATACCCAATAGTTCTCCCTTGTTTGTAGCTGACGTGAGCATGGAGCTTAGCGCATCAGCACATAAAATGAATAAATATGGAGATAGTGGGTCCCCCTGACGCAAACCTCGTTGCGGAGAGAAAAGCCCATAGGGACTTCCATTAATTAAAACAGAAAACGAGACCGTAGTGACACATTGGAGTATCCACCCAATCCATTTTTGGGAAAAACCCTTCTTGTGCATGACGTCATGTAGGAAATGCCATTCTAAGCGGTCATATGCTTTACTGATATATGTCTTAACCGCCATATAATTAGTTGTAATGGGCTTGTTAGTGCGAAGAGCAATGGAATAGTTCATTGGCAATAAGAACATTGTCAGTGATGGAACGACCACGTACGAAGGCAGCTTGACTATCAGCAACCAAAGTTGGTAAAAACCGCTTCAGTCTATTAACAAGTATTTTGAGATGATTTTGTAGTGAACGTTGAAAAGACTGATCGGTCGAAAATTCTTCATTGTCATTGGTGGATCAAGTTTGGGAATGAGACAAATATTTTTATGATTCCATAAATCTGGAAGTCTATCTGTCTCAAAAAACGATCGAACTTCACGAGTAATAGCAAGACCCACAATACTCCAATATCGATGATAAAATTTTGCAGAGAATCCATCGGGGCATGGTTCCTTGGTTGCACCAATAGCAAAAACGGCCTCTGTAATTACAGAATCTAAAATCAACACTTGTTAGTGCACTATTAATATTTGGAGTAACAATGTATCCAAGATGGGACGTGAGTAATGTTCTCCTTGACTAGTGAACAACTGGGTAAAGTATTGCTCAGCTTCAGTAGCTATAGGACAATTCCCACAAATGTGAACACCAGATTCTGAACGAATAATCAATATGCGATTTCGTGCTCATCTATTTCTTGTTACTGCATGAAAAAATTTGTTGTTGCGATCACCCATTCGGAGCCATGCAGTTCTACTTTTGATGTGCCAATATTCTTCTTCCTTTTGATATGCAATACTTAACTTTTTTTATACATCTGAACTTGTTCTGAAGTGACAAGAGGATCATGGAGAGCGCCATATATTGTTGCAAGAAGCTCCAAAATTCGTTTTTGAGAATTTTCGTTGTTTTGGGATCGTCAAGTAGAGATCTCTTTGCAAAAATTAGCCACTCTAGACATCACCGCCAAAACAGTCCCGGGAACATTCCAACCGCGACTTATTACCAAACCAAAGTCCTCATGTTCTTCAAAACGGGTGTCATAATAGAAGGGTTTGAAACCCGACTCGTGTGTGCGGATTGAGATAATGGCTGGTCGATGATCACTCTCCACCATGTCAAGATATTGTGTTTTAGTTGCTGGAAACATTGCCGCCCATTCTTTATTGGAAAAAACCGGTCTAGCCAACTTTCCACCGTGTAAGAACGCCTTTTCCCGCCTCAAGTCATATTATTACCAACAAAAGGGAAGATCACTAAGGCCACAAATGTTAACCATATTCTTAAAATCCGTAAAGGTCCATGGCTCATGAGCTTTGCCACCCCGAGTCTCCAAAGGTGATAATATTTCATTGAAATCTCCATTAAGGAGCCAATGGCCATTTCGGTTAAGGGAAATTCATTGTAACCTTTTGATGTGATCATAGACGAACTAGAACCTGAACCAGAGGTTGAACCTGAAGGAAGGATCAAGAGATCTAAAGCAAGGGAGTTGGCGCAACAAGCCCATGTGATGCTACATTCGGACCTAGAAGGTCAAGCCTGCAAAACATATCAGTAGTTCATGCTTGTCAACCCACAAGAACCAGATATCTGATCGGTTAGCTAAGTGGGTAATTCTTGCACTCTTTTGTCCTTAGTAGAGATGATCGCCTTTTCCCACCTTGGGTTTTTGGTCAATCACTAAGGTTTTAACGAGGCAAGTTTTCCACTTTCGTTAAAGCTTTCTGAGAAGTTATTTGGCATAAGTATTTTTAAATACTTGGCGAAAATAAGAAGCCTTCTAGAAGCTGACACTTGCCTTCCAAGGCACTACTTCTAGAAGTTTTCCTTTTTGTTTACAAGACTTGTTGTTTTTTTTAGAACTTTAAGTTGTTTTTCTTTTAGAGGCTTGCACGCTTCATAGTTTTGGGTTATGTTAGAAAGCCCTACGCTCATGTGCCTTTAAATATTAGTTTCAAACCTCTCTCCTTTCTTAGCAAGTTTTATGTCAAAAATCAGAATTCAACTCTCTCAAAATTTCTTGCTCATTGGATTTAGAATCCCGACTCTTCTATATCTGTAATAGATTCAGAAATTCTACATCCTTGATTTTCTATTCCAAAAGACAATCATGTTCTTAATCTTTTTTTTTTCTTTTCATAATCACCAAATCATCCAAGATCCATTGCATATACCATCGGCTAAGACTACATTAAAAGTCTCGGCCATACCATCTTTCCGCAACCATCTGAGACCAACTGTGCCTTTACCATGAGCCACAAGGCTTGTCCGAGACAAAACATAGGCTGTCCGAAGCCTACTTGAAGACCAAAGCTCATAATGCCGAGTCCCTTTGCCTATTGTCGAGCCTTTGCCAGAGTTAGGATCCAGGAGCGTATCAGGTGGTATCAAAGACAACTCTGTACCAAAGGCTGAGCAAAACCCTAACCCTAATCTCCTTCTTATTATTTTTGAAATTTTGTTTCTTAAGAACCCTAGGTTGCATCTAGATTAATTTAAAGAATCAGAATCTTGAATCTAATTAGAGTATTAAGATGTTTGAATTAGTAGTTTGCATATAGATCACATAGAATTACTCAGAATTGTCAACCTGAAATTGAATTTTTCTATGTTTGTTGATTGATTTGTGAGAACCCATTACTTGTGCAAGTTTCTTGGTATTTCAGGTACCATGGAACTCTCAGCAGAAGCTATGGAGTCTTTGAACCGGTTGATGAGTCAAAAAATCAAAGACAACAATGCAATACTTCTACAACAGATTGAATTATTAAATGAGAAAGTAGACACAATGAAGCTAGAGAAAAAGAAAAGAAGTCGAACTGATGGTCATTCGTCTTCAACCCCTACACCTTCAGAAGCTAACAGGATTGCCAAAGGAAAAGCACAACTTGGAGAGACATCTAAACCGACCAAAGGAGGTCTGGCTATTAGAACCAATTCTGGTCCAAACGTGTCTAGAGACCGAGAGCCACACCGAACCTACCTTGGAACAGAACATGAATCTTCTGAAGAAGAAAAGGTGTCGGACCATAGCTATGGTAGCACCATCCGACATAGAGGTCGGATGAGACATAACCGAGACTTCCTTGATCCTGCACATCAGCAATGGAAGCATATCAAGATCAAGTTCCCATCGTTCCTAGGCACTAATGAACCCGATGTCTATCTTGACTGGGAAAGGAAGATGGAATCAAATTTCCTATACCAAGGAACATACAACATCAGCAAAGTCAAAATCGCTGTCTCTGGATTCAGTGGTTATGATTTGTTATGGTGAGAACAATTGGGAGTTGTTAGATCAAAATCTCGAGAGCCTCCCATAACCACTTGGGATGAGCTAACAGTTCAGATGAGGCAAAAATTTGTTCCAGCCTATTATCATCGTGAGATATTGAGCAAGCTTCGAAAGCTAGTTCAAGGAACAAGAATCGTCCGAGACTACTTTCAAGAGCTTGAGACTTTACTAATCCGAGATGATCTAAGTGAAGGTGAAGACATGTTTGTGTCTTGGTTCTTAGGAGGTCTCAACCGAGATATTCAAGAAAAGTTAGAGCTTTAGAGTTATCAAGACATCGAAGAGATGGTTCACAAAGCTGAACTAATTGAAGCTCAGAACAAGAGGCGTTTATCAAGCCAAGATTTACACCACCAGCCTCAAAGCCGAAGGACTTCTCTACCACTAGACCTAGTTTCAATCCAAAACCAACTCAGTCTAGAGAAGAGAACAAAAATGCCGAGGTAAAACCGAGAACTGGTACTAATCTAAGTTAAACTTGGTGTTTCAGGTGTCAAGGCATGGGGCATTACTCAAGATATTGTCCCAACAAGAAGGTATTCCTTCTCAGAGATGATGGAAAGATAATTCCTCAAGAAGAATCAGAAAATGGGTCCAAAACTGAAGAAGAAGAAGCATCGACAGCAGTAGGTGAACTCTTAGTTGCAAGTCGAACTTTAAGTGTTCAAAATAAGATTGAAGAGACATGCCAAAGGGAGAATCTATTCCACACTCGATGCTTCATACAATCCAAAGCCTGCTCTTTGATCATTGATTGTGGAAGCTGCACTAATGCAGCTAGTGAAGTCATGGTACAAAAGCTCAATCTGAAAACTATTTCTCATCCACATCCATAGAAGCTACAATGGCTTAATGATGGAGGAGCTCTGACCATAACTCACCAGGCCCTAATCAAATTTTCGATTGGGAAATATGAAGATGAAGTGTTATGTGATGTGTTGCCTATGGGGTCAAGCCATGTTCTTCTAGGAAGACCTTGGCAATCAGATCGGAAAGTCATACATGACGGGTTCACTAACAAGCACACACATTTTTGAGTTCAAAGGTAGAGGAATCACGCTGGTTGCACTCACTCTTACCAAAATCTACCAAGATCATATGCAAGTCAAGCAAAAAGAAAAGGAGAAGATTTCGAACTGCCTCTACATAAACCACAATGAGTTCTCTAAACTCCATGATTCTGAACTTACATGCTTTTTATTCATCTGTAAAGATGCTATTGAGATCACTAACCCAACACAGGAGTTACCTAGTGGAATGAATGAGTTATTGCAGGAATACAATAATGTCTTTCCTGAAGAGATTCCGCAGGGTCTTCCTCCAATACGTGGGATAGAGCATCAGATCAATCTAGTTTCCGGTTCAGCTCTACCTAACCAACTAGCATATCGCACCAATCCAACCGAGACCAAAGAGCTTCAGAAGCAAGTAGAAGAGATCCTTAGCAAGGGAAAAATCCGAGAGTCTCTAAGCCCATGTGCTGTCCCGGTTTTGCTTGTACCAAAGAAAGACAAGACTTGGCGAATGTGTGTGGATTGTCGCGCTATCAACAACATAACGGTGAAGTACCGACATCTAATCCTGAGATTGGATGATATGTTAGACGAGCTGAGTGGTTCTACAATCTTCACCAAAATCGATCTGAAGATTGGTTATCACCAGATAAGAATGAAAGAAGGTGATAAATGGAAGACGGAGTTCAAGACTAAACAATAACTCTACGAATGGCTGGTGATGCCATTCAGTCTCACAAACGCCCCAAGTACATTTATGCGCCTCATGAATCACGTCCTTAGGAGATTCATCGGAGTATATGTGGTGGTATACTTCAATGATATCCTCATCTATATCAAGGGTTTGCAAGAACACTTAACTCATATCAAATCTGTTTTGGATGTTTTAAGATCTGAACGTTTATTTGCGAATCGAGCCAAGTGCTCATTTTGTACTGATGAAGTTGTCTTTTTAGGCTTTGTTGTTAGTGAAAAAGGAGTTAAAGTAGATGACGAAAAGATCAAGGCAATCAGAGATTGGCCGAGCCAACTAATGTCAGCAAAATCTGAAGCTTCCACGGGTTGGCTGGTTTTTACCGAAGATTCGTGCGTGACTTTAGCACTCTCGCAGCCCCTCTCACAGAGATTATCAAGAAAGACGTTGGTTTTAAATGGAAGGAACAACAAGAACTAGCCTTTCAGGCTTTAAAAGAGAAGCTTATCAATTCACCTGATTTAATAATGCCTGATTTTATGAAAACTTTTGAGATTGAGTGTGATGCTTCTGGTGTAGGAATATGTGCTGTTCTAACTCAGGATAAGAAGTCTGTGGCATTTTTCAGTGAGAAGTTAGGAGGTTCAACCTTGAACTACCCTACTTACGACAAAGAGCTTTATGCTCTTGTTAGAGCTCTACAAGTGTGGCAGCACTATCTTTGGTCGAAAGAGTTCGTGATCCACACAGATCATGAATCACTGAAGCATCTCAAAGGTCAGCAGAAGTTGAACAAAAGACATGATCGTTGGATCGAATTCATTGAAACATTCCCTTATGTCATAAAGTACAAAAAAGGTAAGGACAATGTAGTCTCGAATGCATTGCCCCGGAGGTACACTCTTCTATCTACTTTGACATCTAGGATATTAGGATTCGAACATATTAAGGATCTTTATGAGGCTGATCCAGATTTTAAAGATGTATATGTCAAATGCTCTAAATTTGATTTTGAGAAGTTTTATAGGCAAACATGTTATCTCTTTTACTGCAATCGATTGTGCATTCCCCAAGGCTCAATCCGAGAGATATTAGTGAGAGAAGCTCACGCTGGAGGACTTTCTGGTCACTTCGGAGTAACCAAGACACTTCTCGGAGTCCAATCCAAGTTCTATTGGCTTCATTTGCGCAAGGACATATTTCTAGAAGAGAGAAAATCCAAGCTGAAGCCGCGAGTTGATGGACCATTCAAAGTCATTCATAAGATCAACGACAATGTCTACAGACTCGACTTAAAAGGGAAGTATCAAACCTCTAGTTCATTCAATGTTTCTGATTTGATTCTTTATATTGTAGATTCCGATTTGAGGTCAAACTGTTTTCAAGAAGGGGAGGATGATGTGATCATAGACGAACCAGAACCTGAACCAGAGCTTGAACCAGAGCAGCTTGAACCTGAAGGAAGGATCACGAGATCTAAAGCAAGGGAGCTGGCGCAACAAGCCCATGTGATGCTACATTCGGACCTAGAAGATCAAGCATGCAAAACATATCAGTTGTTCATGCTTGTCAACCCACAAGAGCCAGATATATGATCGGTTAGCTAAGTGGGTAATTCTTACACTCTTTTGTCCTTAGTAGAGATGATCGCCTTTTTCCCATCTTGGGTTTTTGGTCAATCACTAAGGTTTTAACGAGGCAAGTTATCCACTTTCGTTAAAGCTTTCTGAGAAGTTATTTGGCATAAGTATTTTTAAATACTTGGAAAAAATAAGAAGCCTTCTAGAAGCTGACACTTGCCTTTTAAGGCACTACTTCTAGAAGCTTTCCTTTTTGTTTACAAGACTTGTTGTTTTTCTTAACTTTAAGTTTTTTTTCTTTTAGAGGCTTGCACGCTTCATAGTTTTGGGTTATGTTAGAAAGCCCTAGGCTCATGTGCCTTTAAATATTATTTTCGAACCTCTCTCCTTTCTTAGCAAGTTTATGTCAAAAATCAGAATTGTTTTAGAAACAACTTCTCGAAATTTCTTGCTCATTGGATTTAGAATCCCGAATCTTCTATATCTGTAATAGATTCAGAAAGTCTACATCCTTGATTGTTTATTCCATAAGACAATCAAGTTCTTCATCTTTTCTTCTTTTCATAATCACCAAATCATCCAAGTTCCATCGCATATACCATCGGCTAAGACTACATCAAAAGTCTCGGCCATACCATCTTTCCACAACCATCCGAGACCAACTGTGACTTTACCGTGAGCCACAAGGCTTGTCCGAGACAAAACATAGGCTGTCCGAAGCCTACTTGAAGAGCAAAGCTCATATTTTCGAGTCCCTTTGCCTATTGTCGAGCCTTTACCAGAGTTAGGATCCAGGAGTGTATCACCTTTCCCACAATATATATCGGTATTGGCGATTAGGATGACCATAGAGAAAGGAATAATAGAAAGAAACTTCATTAATAGTAATCTTACAATCGATCATACGTGAATCCATGGAAAGAACTGAAACCCTTACATTACTTTTCCATAATAAAGCTAAACACCCCCCTTCATAAAGGTGAAACACATTTAACATAATCAAACTGAAGTCTTGAAACTGCATCGCAAACCACATCATCGGAATTTTAGTTTCCACTAAAAAGAGTATGTCCAAAGAATAACGTCGAGTTATTCTTTTAAGGCATCGAACTACCGTGGACTCTTTCAAACCACGACAGTTTCAAAAGGCTGTATTCATGGCGCCTCTGGTGGATTCGGGTCCATCCAGTCCTTTTTAGTTGGAATCGCCTCTTCGGAAGTAACATTAGGCGTTGAATGTGTTACATGTGATGGACCAACATCCATTTGTTGAGAAGCCCAGTACCAAAGCCCATTAACATCTGTTATGATACGCTTCTTCTTGAAAATTACCTCGTGAATTTCTTCATTGTCGGTGATGCATCGGATCTCAGATTTGTCACCACTTGAGCCGCTTGAGTGATACATTGATTGGGAATACAAAGCGTCTTTAGTGCGCCTCTTCTTCGATTATGCTGGAGTGACAGGAGATTTGGATTTTTCCGGTGATGGTGGCGGAGGAGAACCAACAACTGGGGAAAAGACCGAATCTTCAGCAATCCCTTCATCCAGATCTTCATTTCCTTTGGATTCAGAATCACCATCGCCTGCCGGAGGAGATGGCGGTGGTTCATCCGGTTGATTGCAATCCGACTGATCATGGGTCATCGATCCATAGGTAAAACATAAGTTCTTTAATTTTTCATATTAAAACTTCAAGACGACTACATCTGCACCGAAATAAAACAATCTTTGAAATTTTAGTGGGAAATCAAAATTACAGAGCATCTTCACCCGAACAACATTCACCGCATGTCCAATATCGGTAAAATTTGTGTCATAAAATGACCCAGATTGTGGCCGATCACCATTCCTGGTGTTAAGAACTGCATCGGGATGCCTTGGATTTGAACCCAGAACGGTATTTCCTTCAACTCTTCTTCTGTTTGATTCAGTGTCCATTTGTGTGTAGAGATCATCCATTTATTAAATGCCCAGGGACCTCGCCGAATTACACTATCAAGGGAGTCGGCATTTGGGAAGAGGAATTGCAATTTAGAATTGTCAATCACACGACCCGCAACAAAGTCACTCACATCCTAAATTCGTGGCAGAGCAACTATCATAGCCCTTATGTTCTGCTTTCTCGGATTGGAAGGCACCACAACAAGGCTGTGTTGTGTAACTGCAAGAGCCTGGTTACAATCATCAAACGGAATGTGAACCGCATCATCTTTAAGGTTAATGGTGAGACTTTGCATCTTTGAAACAAATTTGTCTGGCATATCAGTTTTTGGGGGAATTAGAGTGAAAAAAGAATCACTAACAAAATTGCAATGCTTATGATCAATTGGAAGTATGGATTGGACAGTTCCATAAAAAACACAAAAAACCGATAGTAACCGCCGGCGGTTACTGCACTATAATCGGAGATATGGATAGTATAACCGTTCACACCCTTTCATCGTAGGAGAGAAAAAAAAGAAACATGTTTGATTTTAACTTGGCGATTTCCATGAAGAATTTATTCTTCTAGTAATTTGTATAATGTATAAAAGTAAAATATAAAAAAACAAATTGCTAACGGCCCTTTTAACTATTTTCTTTCCATTTTGGTATTCGAACCATAATAGAGTGACACAAAACTTGGACTTCTCTCTTTAGAACTCTCTCCTTTCATCGAAAACCTTAGTTTTGAGCTTTTGTCTTCGGCGGCGGTGCTGTTTTCCGTCGGTTCCGCCCGCCGCCCCCTGTTTTTTCTTTTTCTTCTTTGTCGCAGTTTCTTTTGGTTGTTTCGGCAGTAATGATAGTGCCCCTTCCTCTTCCTCCATCTTCTGGTTCAAGTACGCTGAATCCATCATCAAAGCTAAGTGGGTCCATGGTTTCTTCCTGGGTTGATGTTGGTCATGGTGTGATCGGCTCGTCTGCTCCGGTTCCATCCTTGACCGATTGGGTGAGTTTAATCCCGCGACTTTTGCCTTGCTTTGATGTTCGTCCGTTTCTTAGATCTGGTCGAGTTGGGTTTAGGAGGTGGGTTTGGGTGTTGTTGTTGCTCGACTTTTGGTCGTTTTGGTGTTGGTTGCTCGCCTGAGGCTCGATCTGAGGACCGCCGTGTGTCTGCGTAGCCTAGATCTCCATTGGTGCTCGATATCTTGAGATTAGTGGCCTTTGGTTGGGTTTTGGTGTTGTGGGCTCAAACTGGAAATCTTCGGTTTACCGGGTTCCTTTGGTTCCTCTGTTTTGATTCCTGCTTTAGCATATTTGGAGTTTTCCAACTAGACTGCTTGGTTTGGTTGTTATTCGGTTTTGTCTCAATCTATTGGCAATGTCTCAAGGTATTTAGTTTCTTTCCTTCAGCATTGATATCGTCCTCTTTAGAGTTCGGTGTCTCCGGGGTGGTGCCGTTCTCACTCCATGTCTCTACATATTTGGATTGGGCTGAAATCCCTTCTTGTTCGGTCTGCTTTTTTAAAGGCGCTTTGTTGATCTTATTAGTCGCCATCCTTGGAAGGTTGGTGAGATGGTTTATCTCACGAAGTATCTCTTCCCGTCTAGCAGCCGTATGTGCTATTTGTGAGGTAGGTTTTATTCACTATTGGAGGAGGCTTTGTTCGTGCTCCGGTGTTTCGGCGCTCGTTGTTTGACCCTTGGCTCGTCTTAGATGCAACATTTTCTTTTGTTGGTTAGGTCTTCAGTTCTTTGTTTGGTTCTCTCCATGTATGTTATGTTTGAGTAACTAGCTTAGTTTATCATCTCATCTTTGTGTCTGCCTCTTTTGATTTTTGACTCCGGAAAAATCTGTTTTTTCGCCGGTTTTGATGGATAAATTGTTGTTCAACCATGTAATATTTCATGTATAATTATTCTACGAGAAGGGAAAGAAAAAAACTATTTTCTCCCAATATTTTACGAAGTACGAACGACTCGCAAGAAAAATAACAATAAAATGGAACTACTTCTTTTCTTTCCATCGTCAAATTCGTCATCTTAGCAATTTTCTTTGACGAAGTTTGCGAAAATATTGATCTCCATTCTAACTCGGATCATGCTCTAGAGTCCAGTTTAGATCCCGAGGAGTACAATGGGTCGGATCTTCGAGTACTTCGTCGTGTGCGGACTGGGTCCGGAGATGCGAACCCTGGATGGAGATCTTGGATTCCATGGGTTGGAGACGATGTACTTGCCTTCGCTTCTAGACCAGTTCCCTCCTTCTGACCATTCCCTCTACCCTCCCCCTCCTCCTCAGCTTCCCACTGTAAGTTGAACAAAATCTGCCTTTTGATTGTTGTCTCCTTAGTTAATGTTCGTCCAGATTACTTCGATTGGATTTAGGCTTGTTGGCGAGTCTTTGCTGTTAATCGGCAACTAAATATGGAATCTCGAATTGGATCAGCTTTATCTAGTTCTAGATCTCTTCTGTAATTTTGTTCGGATTTTCTACTTAGGACAAAACGAGCAATTGTTTGCCGCATTGCTAAACGAAGGATTTATAACTTTTAGTAACTGGAGATGCTTTGTTTAGATACAGTGAAAAATATGCTTGGATCTTTGAATTCGGCTCAAATTTGATTTGATGCTTTTAAGTTACCACTAGTTAGGAGATAGATAAATATACCAATACAAAAACGTACTTTATTATAAAAAAGTGTTTGATAGTTCAACGTGTTATCTTGGCCCGGATTGAAATGACTCATCTGCTAAGATTTAACACGTTTGATTAGTTGAAGCCTACAAGAGTTTGCTTTCTTGGGTGAGTAAACCCATCAAGGTTTTCATGATTTAGCTTCTTGTCTTTTCAATAGTGTGTTCTTCCTGCTGGGGTGGAGTTCCATTCTTCTGGGTTTGTTTCCACTGACCCTGTGAGTTTCCCACGAAGCTATCCCATAGTCTTGACGGGTATGTGACTGTCCTTAGATTGCTTTCTTGGACTTTTATTTCTTTTGGAACGTGTCTGGTGCGAGAAAGAAGTTGTGTTGCACTCATTTTCCTGTCTTTTTAATTCCTGTCATGCTGAATTTAAGTTGGTTTGCTTTGCGTATACTTGCTTCGGCTGTAGTGGCTGATCTTTTGCTGATTATCTTATATCTAAATTTTTTTCCCAGAGGGTGATGGATCAAAAATATTTGTCAGCTGCATTGCATTTCGGGACCGAGTTTGTGAGGATATTATTGAAGCTTATCGCTTACCACCAAATACATATGCAGACAAGTGTATCTGTATAGTGTCTCACGCACCCAATTTTCGTGCTCTTCGAGATTCTCTTGAAGAGATTTTTGTTCTTTGCTTCTCCTCAGAAGGAAGTTGGTAAGCATTATGCTGAAAACATTTTTGGCTTATCTATATCTAACGTGAATTCTAACTTGTGATGGTGCTTATTTCTATTAATTTATTCAATATGTTCAGTAAACACACGTGGGTGGAGCTTGCATTAGCTTTTCTTTTAATTTTGTGTTGATTTTGTAAATATGTTGCTCTTCAAAACAGTGAAAACAATCCCCATTCTTATGTTTAAACTTGATGTTAGTCTCTTTAACCTTTTCAGTAAACCATTATGGGATATTATCGCCTATATGGTATCTAATGTGCCATTGCCAACTCCTGGAAAAGACAGAGTCTTGTTTGCTGTTGAGAATTGCTTGCTCTCGGTGGAAGCCCCTCCAGAGGACAGTCTTCCTCAGGCAGATGTATGACTTGTTCGTCTGTCTCCTTAATCCATTTTGAATACTTTGGCTTACCCACTTTGTAGTCTTAGCTTTAAAGATTTTGATCTCCTAACAACTGCAAGAGCAAACGGTCTCCAATATCTTTCTTGTTTTCTCCAATCAAGTTTGTGTAATGTTTGGCATGCTTTTACTGAATGCAGATATCTCTCCAACCTCTTGTACAGTGCTTGGATGTTGACAACTTGATTAAGCTGTTTACATCTGTACTAGTTGAAAGGAGGATTTTGCTTCGATCTAACAAGTAACTTTCTTTATTTTAAAAGATGATGAGTGTGACATTTTTCGACTCTAAACTAGTTTTACCCCTATATATTGCATTAGCGTAATTACTTCTTCTTTTGTCTGAAATGGAAACTAGCTTATCATTTGTGCTTATGCATTGCCCCTATTTTGCTTAATGTTGAATCTCAATAGGTATTCACTTTTGACTCTGGTGTCAGAAGCCATATGTCATCTGATTTATCCCTTCCGTTGGCAGGTACGTTTTGAACACTGATGAAATTTCTCATTGGCACATACATATATGACTTGTTAGTTGCTAATCTAAGAACTAATGGTGAATGAAAATTCAACATTTAGCTTATAAATATAAGATGGGAACAAGCAAGGCTATTTGCATTTCTAATGACTAGAACATCCTTCTAATCTTTATTTTTTTTTCTTTTTGTTGTTGGATGTTTCTGAAGCAAGTCTACATTCCATTACTATTTTTTAGTGGAGTGGACTACATTGATGCACCAACACCATATATGATGGGTCTCCACTCTGATGTCGATACATCCAATCTTGCCATGGATGGCGTGAGTCTAATTCTACCACATACTAACGCATGCCTCTTTATAGTTTAAACAACATGCTACTGGTCTCACGGCATTCCCATTTTTTAGGTTGTAGTGGTGGATCTTGAATTTAACCAAATTACTACTTCTGAAGAGATACCTCTGATACCAGAGCCAGAGTTCAGCTCTTTGCGAAACGATATCTTGAAACTACTGCACCCTAATGTTGTGGGGATTGATCACTTGAAGGGCTTTGGTAATTCTGCTGAGTACTGCCCTAAAAGCCTTAGCAAACCTTGGGGAGAGGACCATGACCTTCAACTCAGGTGACTTTTGGAAACTGTGTCATATGTTTGTCTAATTATCTTTTTACCATGAACCTTTCCGTTTTCATGTTATTTTATTTAGTTATATAAATTTGGCTTCCTCTGCAGGGTAATATTCTTAAAGTTTTTTGCGTCTATCTTG
Source organism: Iberis pinnata (assembly GCA_900406425.1). Lineage (NCBI taxonomy): Eukaryota > Viridiplantae > Streptophyta > Magnoliopsida > Brassicales > Brassicaceae > Iberis > Iberis pinnata. The sequence continues at coordinate 9,773 of OVBE01004589.1, read as the reverse complement.
GGTGGCTACCGCAATTTTATAGTATGTAATTTTTCTCTCTTTACCTATATTTTTTATTCACCCCTTATAAGCAGCTTTTCGTACTTATCTGGATTCTTTTGTCAGGAAAACAAAGTTTTTAGCACTGATGCGTTTTTGAAGAGACGGTCTCGATCCACCAATCAGCCACCAGAGCCTATGGTGAGCTATCCGTTTTATGCTATGGCATTTATTACAGTTACTGTATTTGATAATTCAACGTGTTTTCTCTTTTTCTTTCTTTTTTCTTTGTCATAATATGTTTGCTCTCTATTGTTCCAATCTATATGGTAAAATGTCTTTCGTATATTACTTTTTATTAGACTATATATCCGTATTCATCTAAAAATTTTAATAATCTTAGTCAAGCTTCATCTCAAAGAATCTGTTGAAAATTGTTGTTAATTGGTACTCTTCCAATTGTATTCAGTTGGTTCAATTCTTGGGCTCTTTTGCATTCCTTGATTACCTTGAAAGGCGTCTAAGCTCGGATGAGAACAGTACTAATCTCCTCGAGAAGTTACAAGATGCAGTTGGAAGGGGTCAAGATGTGATGTCAATTCTGCCGAAATCTTCTATGGAGCCTGAGATAATCACAATAGCTGACCCAGAAGTTGAAGAATCCGGTACATATTTATCTTCTGTTTGGTAGAACTCGTTAGATTGCAGAAGCTGGATGATGTAAAATTGAGGTTGTTCATTTATAAGCAACTACCAAGAATGAAAATGATGTGTTATGATATACCATTCTGCATAATCGTATGTGTTTTTGGCTGGACACTAGTAGCTGGACAGACAAAAATTCACAAGTTGGTGTGTAGTATGCAAATCAGTGGGAAAACTACTATGGATTTTTCAGTCTATTCTATTTCTTATGGAACGTATTTTCCCTATACCAAGTTTAGAACCATGTTCTGATCCATCTTTATTCTTTTGTCAGCCACCAGATATACCTATGATAGGTTTCCTGCTAGTGCTAGATCAGAAGAACAAGAAGAAAAGCGAAAGCAGATCCTAGCAGCAGCAAGCGGGGCTCTTGAATCCAATGGAAGGCATCCTCCAAGGTACACCCTGATTTGCTTGTAACATCAATCTGATTCCCTTACTTATTTTCTATCTCTTCCAACTACAGCTCATTGCCAGGGAAGAACACCAAAGAAGACAGTTTCAGTTCAATGGAGAGGGCTGTAAGTGTTACTTATAATCTTGTTGCTCATGCATGGCTTGAAATAAATCAATATGATATGAAGAGGTGCCATTAGTCGGACATTGGCGAATCATTGATTATAATTAGATTAAATTGTCAAATGAAATGTTCTCTAACTATTGTATGAGATTTATAGGATGCTACATCAAGTTGTGCAAAATTGTTTTGGCCCTTCATCTTTTTGTTCTTTTGTATAATAAGATTGATAACTCAATCAAAAATGAGAAAAGTCCACAATACTTTCATTCTATATGTCCTGCCGTTTTTTCTTTTCAGTGATATTTTAACTACTGTTTGCAGGCAGAGAGAGAACGAATGGTCTTGGATATAAAAGTCAAGTTGCAGGTATATTTTCTTCTTGTTTGCATTTCCAAAGATTCCAATTTATAAGATTCTTAATTGGAAAAAATCAGTTGACATTTCCTTCAGACTGATTAAATGTGCTGATTTACGCCCTTTACTCCTAGTCTTATTAGTTTGTCTGGAACCTCTAGTTCCTAACTAAATTTGTGAGGTTAAGAACCGCTGTAGTACCCTACCTGAGAAATTTTTTATCTTGTGGTGATATTTACTCAAACTTCTGTCAAACTCGACAAATGAAACACGATCAGTTTAATATATTTTCAAACTCTGAACTGTTGGAAATGATGATTGAGCTATTGAATAACTCTAAGCCTGTTCCGAAAGTTTCCTCTGAAAGAATAAGAGACGCTAGAAATAACTCCTACAGCATGGACAACAAACTTTCCGCTTTTGATAAGTTGGTTTTCTTTAGATAGACCAGGATTGGTCATGACTCCAAGTCCTACTAGTATAAAAAAATTTATTTTGGGAACGAAACGTATATCAAATCTAATGCTACTCTCTTATTACATTGGTCTGTTTTGGTTTCCAGGGATTATGGCTCCGTCTTCTAAAACTGGGATCAACTGAAGATCCTCTTTCTTCATTTGAATACGGCACAATATTAGGTATGTTCTATTTCAGTGGGAACGTAAATAGATGTAAGACATGTTAAACCATTCAATGAATCAATTTGTTAATGTTAATCATGCAGACACTAACCAAATGTTGGCCATTGTGATTATGTTATTATTGTTTCTGCTTTTAATATCAGAGAGCTGTAATTGTGCCCATACTTTATTCATGTAGCTCTTATCGAATCTGATGCTGAGGGGATTGGTGGGAGTGGCTTTATTGAGTGTATAAGAGAGCATCTGTATTCGGTAAGCATAACAATTGTACAGTATATATATCGAGCCAGTTTTGCTAAACTGAAGCTTACTGTATAGTGAACTTATTTACTGCAGGGTTGGGATGGTCGACTGACTGATGAGCAGTTCATTGCGGTCAAAGAATTGGTAGGTAGATGTTTAGTTTACTAATTTTTGTCTGTTCACCGGTCTTGATAGACCCAGATTCTCAGTTGCTTGCATTTAAACTGTGCATATTTAAATGTCCTCTGGTTTTATGTCTTGGCTGCTGTCGGGTATGTCTGATATATTTTCAGATTTTTCACCTTGGGTTTAACAAATGTCTAAGCTCTTAGAATGATATTCTTCAACATTATGTTCTTTTCTAAAATCAGCTCAAAATGGCCGTCAGCCGTGCTGCTTCAAGAAATGATTTGTCAACAGTCCAGGATGCACTTGAAGTTTCTGCAGAAATGTTTAAGAAGGATGCCAATAATGTCTCGGACTATGTTCAGCGTCATCTCATCTCAATAACCATATGGGAGGAACTGAGGTATGCAATCGAATATGTTGTTTTCAATGAATATTTTTAGATTTTTGTGGTGCTCAGATAATAGTTTTTTGACACTGTAAATTCTTTTGACAGATTCTGGGAAGGTTACTTCGAGTATCTCATGGAGCAGCCTGCAAATGAGTAAGTCTTCTTAAGATCTTGTTTTCATTTGATAATATCAATTGTTTGTGCAAACATCTTTCTGATCTCTAACATAGAAAACTAAATATAGCAAATGAGCCTGAACTGTAAATTTGAAAACTTATGGTGGGGGTTTTGTCATAGAAATAGAAGTTGTTCTTTAGCATACATGATCGTGGTGTGTATCCTAACATTCTATTGTTTCTATTAACAATAAGTTCTTCGTAATAATTTCCAGGTCTTTTTATTTTCAAACTAGAGCTTTGAAAAGATATTCGAGAGATAAATATATTTGCTTTTAAAATTGACTTTGTGTTGTAGATCTTCAGTCTTTAAATGTCTGTAGATCTCACAGATTGTACGTAATTTCTTTTTCATACGTCTCTTTCTGATTTTCCCCTTGAGAATGTTTCATCAAACTTACCAATTCTAGTCCCACATATTTGAAATGTTATCGCGTCAACAATATTTCATCTCATTGCGTCTTACTTTAAACTGCCAATTGATTGGATAATTATTGAAATTACTAATGGTTGCAACCCTTTATTGTACTCTCTCAGATCAGTGAACTATGCTACTTTGGTCACAGCCAGACTAATCATATTGGCATCACATATGGTGAGTTTAATATTTTGAGAGTTGACTTATTCTTCACCTTCCTGAAATATGATGGTTATGGTTCCCTCTTTTACTTTTTCTTCACTTCACGCTCTTGTGAAGGCTGGCTTGGGACTTCCTGACACAGAGGCTTGGAACATGATCGAGACAATAGCAGAGAAGCAAAAGCTTGGATACAAATTACTGGTATATTAGGTTTTGCGTTGATTTTGTACTGCAGTAATTGAAATATGTATCATAAATCCAGTACTTTATGCTCCATATGATTACAATTTTCAAGCTTTCTAATTGGGCTTTAAGGAACCCTAATCAACACAGGACTAATATTTTTTTGCTGTGTCTTGAACTTTGTTTTAGATTAAACTCAGAGGGTTCTTGTCGCATGTTCAGCAACTTCGTGTCAGCTATTGGGGCGCTTCTTCATTTAAGCAGCAGTCCATATCTTCTGGGTTGCCATCCCCACGTCCAAAAGATGTCTCTGATGAAACCCAGCAACCTGCAGAAGCTTCTGGAAGGAGTTGGGTCCAGAGTATGTTTAGCAGGGATACAGCATCAAGAGCAAACTCGTTCAGCCGTGTTCGTAAATGGGTTTCTGATAATGCTTCTTCAGGTATATGCATGAAAAGTTCTTCTCTCTTTTGTGGTTGCCACTCTGGCTCATTGAAGTCAATATACTAAACTTGGAAAAACAGACATAACTGCTGCTGCGCAGAAGAAGATTCAGACCAATGTACGTGTTCTAAAGGGACACAGCGGTGCTGTCACTGCTTTGCACTCTGTGACAAGAAGAGAAGTCTGTGATCTAGTGGGTGATCGTGAGGATGCTGGGTTCTTTATCAGTGGCAGTACAGACTGTCTGGTCAGTCTAAAATGCTTGTTTAAACAAATATTTACATTGTTTTTTTTAGTTTTTGAATCATTTAGCTGAATTTTCTTTTCCCTTACAAAATGTTCTTGATATCTACATTGATGTCACACTAACGAGTGTTGTGTTCTACTTTTATTAGGTCTAAACGATGGTTCAGTTAGGTCTAGAGATCATTGCTTAGAGGGTCGAAGGATAGTTCATTCTTTTGCTATTATTATTTCTCTAGATAAGTGTATTATTTGCATTTTTGCTATTAATGTTACCAGAGACGTGGGTATAGACTATAGTAAATTTGAAATATTTGGAAGAATAACTATGCAAAAGTAGAATTGGAATAACTATCCACATGAGGCTTCTTTTCTATTGCAATGTTTCGACTTGTTATAGGGGATAGCCATCGATTGAATGTTTCACTAAGAAGATGATGATTGCTATCTGATAGGATGTACTCTTTAATTGTTTCCTTTCACGCAAATTCTGCTTATTCAGAATGGTAATGACAACCTAGTTCCTTTTTTATTGTTTCTTGAATTTGAGCAGGTTAAAATCTGGGATCCAAGTCTGCGTGGTTCTGAACTTCGAGCAACACTGAAAGGACACACTGGGTATACTCTAATATTTCTATTCTCCTTGATGCCTCTCAGGAGTTCGTGAAATTTTCATATGTTTTGAATTCTTTAACAACACATTCTTCCTTTCTTTTTAACCTTTTATGTAGAACCATTCGTGCTATAAGCTCTGACAGAGGAAAGATAGTTTCAGGATCAGATGATCAATCTGTTATCGTATGGGACAAACAGACAACTCAGCTTCTAGAAGAACTTAAAGGACATGATGCACAGGTTTGCACTACACTTAAGGGTTTTTCGGACATTAGGGCACAATTCATAAGCGGAAAATAGTAATGGTCAACACAGAATAAACATATAAACATGGACTTAATCAAATAAACAGATAACTAGCAATCACTGGAAACCTATTTGGAAAAGTTGGAGCGGCCCCCACTAGCATACATACAGTGTTGACAACTGACACAACCATTTAAATTTGTAACGTTAAAATCATTGTCAAACTAGTAACTATCAATCAGTCATGATTCAGCTTTGTCAATGGTATCTGACATCTTTCTGAATAAATGTATGCGTATTAAAAAAAAAATATTGTGCAGGTAAGTTGTGTGAAGATGCTTTCAGGCGAGCGTGTCCTCACTGCTGCACATGATGGAACAGTTAAGATGTGGGATGTTCGAACCGATATGTGTGTTGCAACTGTTGGCAGATGCTCTAGTGCCATTCTTTCAATTGAATACGATGACTCCACAGGAATCTTGGCTGCTGCTGGGAGAGATACGTATGTATGCTAAATTACCCAAAAGTAACATATAGATCTCTGTATATTAGTGTCACTTATGTATTCAACTAAAATGATTGGGAAATAATCAGGGTTGCCAATATATGGGATATTCGCTCAGGAAAGCAAATGCATAAGCTAAAAGGGCATACCAAATGGATACGGTGAGCCTTAACCGGATTTGATTTAATACAAAAAATGTCTTAAGGATTTGTAATATTTAAGATCTGCAAATTGTTTGATAAAATGGTATGGTGTAAATTCTGCAGATCAATTAGAATGGTTGAAGACACCTTGATTACTGGAAGTGATGACTGGACAGCAAGAGTGTGGTCTGTTTCCAGAGGATCATGCGATGCCGTTTTGGCATGCCATGCGGGGCCAGTACAAGCTGTTGAATACTCCACATTGGACAAAGGAATAATCACAGGTCCATGATGATTTCAGCTAGACCTATTCAGTAATTTTACCAACAATAAAAGCTTTAAGTTAGTGGATTGTTGCAGGGTCGGCTGATGGATTACTTCGTTTTTGGGAACATGATGACGGTAAGGATCCACTTAACCTTGAGTATAGGTTCTAAAGAGTCCCTTCATATTTGTTTTTGGGTAATAGGGGGCATTAAATGTGTGAAGAACATAACGCTACATAGTTCTTCTATACTATCAATCAACGCTGGTGAACATTGGTTAGGCATTGGAGCAGCAGATAACTCAATGTCTCTATTTCATCGCCCTTCTAACGCCGCCGCCGGAACCAAAGTCTCAGGCTGGCAACTTTATAGAGTACCACAAAGAACAGCCGCCGTGGTACAATAATACTCTTTCATATTATAATTATAAGTTATTGTGTACTAAAACTGAATCAAACATGTGATTCAGGTGAGATGTGTTGCGTCGGATCTCGAAAGGAAACGGATATGCAGTGGTGGCCGGAATGGAGTTCTCCGGCTGTGGGATGCCACCATTAACATCTGATTTGCCTTTCTATTTGTTATTGGTTACCCTTTCAGATATGCTGTCCATCGATTTTTATTTGTCTTTTTACTCTATTTTCTCTTTATTTCACTTTTCTAAGTGATCGGTGTCTATTTGAAATTTAGGAAATGTGTAATTCGATTAAAACTGCGAGCATATGGAACTTCTTCCATGTACATTTTTCATTGTTCTTGCAAGTATAAAGCATTTCTTTTTCGTCAAAAATAAATAAATACCCATGTGGAACTTCTTCCATGTACATTTTCCATGTTGTGATTTAGATAATAATCTCAACATATTATAAGAGTAATATTGCCTTGTCCACAAAGACCAAAATTAGTTTTCAAAAAGAAAAGTAAAAATTAAATAAGGTGTGTATATATATAGATTTTTCAAGTGACTTCATATTTTTGTGGACTTTTTTTTTCTTATTAAAAAAACAATTTGTCATATTTTCATATATGGTTGTTTGTTCAAGAAATACAAAACCTACAAAACTCTGATCAACAAGAAATTGTGGTTAATAGAATCCTAAAAATATTCGAGCAACAAGTTTTTGAATCCGTTTGTTATTAATGCAAACTTAAAGTTAATAATATATTTTCTTGAACTTAAATTGAGGTAGACTTGACAAAATTATGGTTATTAGACGAACAAGAAAATCAACTCACAATTTTTGGTTTGTTTTGCTTAAAAGGAAATTTACGCATTAAAGATAGCAATAGGAAGAAAGTCGTTGTAGTATAGTGGTAAGTATATCCGCCTGTCACGTTTTGATTCTGATTCTGATTTTTGTTAAAGTGAGTGTTCTGGGCCTGGGCCTAGGCCGTAGAAGCCCACCAACGGTCGTTCATAAAATAAAGTATAGTCGGGAATAAAATAATAACAGCTGTAGAATGAACGTAATGTACGGAAGAAGAAGAAGAAGTGTGGGAGTGTTGTGAGTTTCCAAATCTCAAATAAGGTCTAAAGTAAGTTTGGGATATGAGAATATTAGAGTACATTTTAAGAAAATGTCTGCTGCAATGCAACCTTTGCGTGTTTTCACATTCATGCTTACTTACNTTTTTTTTTTTTTTTTTTTTTTATAATATATCATTGTCTTGTGTTGTGTTTTTGTACATTGCCAAATATTACATCTTCACAAGAGATTTCAGCTATCACTAATTAATTACTCTTGTCAAACGCATATGGTGATATTATTATTATTGTTATACCAAAATGTGTATATGTTTAGTCATATACTTATTTTCTTAGATTATAATTATGAGTGTAGTATCAAAGTAATTGTCAAGTCAAGTACCACCGTGCATTATGGATGAATTTACATTATCAAAACGTCGGACTACTCAAATTATTTTTCCTTCATACTATTAGTAAAGCCATAAAGTTAATTTAAGCTATAATATTTAACAATAAAATAATAAAATTAAGTCATACCAAATTCACAACTTTGACTATTTATTTATTATGGCATCACTCCACCTCTTTTCTTCCTTGAACGTATAGTAACTTTTTGACTCTCTTTTTTCTATACTCCTAACTTATATAAAAAACTTTTAAAATCTCATATCTCTTTCTCTAACCATCTCTCTTCATGACCTGTCTTACTTCTTCATCTTCATCTTCATCTTCATCAACAAGGATATGAATAAACAGCCTAAGCCGTGTAGTTTTCTCTTTCACATCTCTCTACTCTCTTTATTGTTCGTCTTTCTTCTTATTTCTTTTGCAATATTTACAACTTCTTACAAGCGTAAATCCAGCAGCTTTACTCTCGCCCATCAGAGAATTCTAACAAGTCATTTTGACTTTACACCGTTTCTCAACAACAAACATCGGACTCAAAGCCAAATAAAAACTGATTCTTGGTACAATGATGAAGACCGGATCGTACCTAGCGGTCCAAACCCTTTGCATCACTAACCTTTACTTCTGACTACATACATCTCTATGGATCATGTTAAGTCTATTAAATTTCTGTAACCATTATAATTATAATTTTATGCTTCATTTATATCTATCTGTAGCTTAATTTTTTTTTTTTTTTTTTATAGTCAAGGATCTCGATCTCCACTATCGTAAGATATCTTGAACATTTGTGCCTTGTGTTAATTTTTTGAGTACACTTTGATTTTATTTTGTTAAAGAATATATTATGATTTTATTCTAGTGTTAAATTTATTGGTAACAAATATTATATGTTTAATTTCCAAATAACTTAATTATGTTTCTTTTGATGTAATATTGTAAATCAACATATTCATGCAAGTGCTACTTTTTAGATTATGTAAGACTATCTATCATACACATTATAAAACTAGTAATGTATTATAGAGTTATTTTATAATGCAACTCTATGTGTATTTGGACTATTGCTTATTAAATAAAGTAACGGTGATTTAGTGATTTTTGATTGAGGATAAATTGTCAAATTCGTTTAGATAAGACCCTACAATGCAGAACTCGAACTCTCCATTTCTATATAAAACATTATTACATTTTATAAATGGAAGAAAAAATAAAACACTTTATACAAGCCCGAAATTTAATATAAGTAGTTTAGTATACAGACACTTCAAAATTCAAAAATTATTCAGTAATTTGGTTTTTTGGTTTTAAACATTCACTGGAGTTATGGGCTTATCTCCTTTGAAATCAAAGATACACAGATACAAGCTTTTTAAACAGTATAAGATGTTGTGTGCTTTATTGTAACTTTTCTAGAAGGTACTCTCAAACATACATATCACATAGTTGGTATTGACATTTTGCATCTGCAATAAAGAAAAAATTGTTATAATAAACTAGAGATAACTTTAATAATTATCGTAAACTTTAAATACAA
>OVBE01004588.1:0-21769 GCA_900406425.1 Iberis pinnata | reverse complement strand
AGAGGTTAATGCCTGCTAGGTAGTCGCCGTCTATGACGACAGTTGAGTCTGTGATTACTTTGCATGAGATTGGTTGCCAAGACATTGGAATTGATTGTTAGTAGAGCTACTGTCTAGGGTTCAACTTATTGTTTGAGGTATGTTAGGTACTTAGGTAGCCCAGGATGGATTCCCAAATCAGTTACCTTTTTTCCTCAGGAACGACCTTACCATTGATTTCACGTTTTACCTTTCTTGCATTTACTCTGTTTTGCATCCAAAGTGTTTAAAGCATTTCTCTGTTTTATGCATTTTTAATTTCATTGCACTTAGGACCCTTTAGCACCCAAACCTTTTTAACATCAGCTTGACTCTAAAGCATCCAACACATTCTCACTGCTTAGTACACTCCCATTATGGATTGACATAAAAACCCATACTACAACGATGGGTTGATTGATAGCCCTTTATAGGACTAAAATCCTACTATCACTCGCCACCTTCCCTTTGTGTTTCTGCTTCCTTTGCCTAAGAAGCAGAAATAGAGTACTCACTATATTGATAGTAATATATAAGGCACTAAGTGAAGGAAAGAGTTTAAACGTAGATGGTAATATTGGTCATTAGTCATGCCCGGCCCATCCACTATAAAGAATGGCCGAACACCAGAAAACCTGTGAGGCAGCAACATATGACAGTAAATGTAAGTTGTTTGAGAAACTTATATAAATATATGGCTGTAATGTGCTTTCAACATACAAGATCGGAAAAACCTATGAGGTACGACATTGAAAAAACCCTGATGAGAAAAGGGATGTACGCATGACAATGATAGTAGAAATGGAAGTTTACCTTTAGTGATACCTGAGGTTGAACTCCCCCTCCATGTGTTCTTTTTATATTACCTGGAATTGCAGGTTTGGTTGTTGTTTCATTGGTTTCCTGAACAAGGGATGGAAGGACAGTCTCATGCTCCTCACGAGGTTTGATTCCTGTATTAGGCTGTGGGAATGATTGACTATGCACTTCTTCGACGGCTGTTGAAACAGTTAGACCTGGATCTTTGCGCTGCCCTCTATCATCAGACTGAGTTGGCAGAGTTTGGGTTGCAAACGGGGGAGATAAAGACGCAAGGACTGGTCAGTTTGAATATACAAAGTACGTCAACCAATTGAGTAGTTTGAGTATCAATATACAGCAGGAAATGTGAGAAGCCAACCTAGGACATTAGTCTTTTTCTGTTCGGCTGCATCTCCTTATGATAAATATAGGGAGAAAGACGGAGCTTCGATGTCCTCGAGGTGTGTTGCGATGTTGGCAGTGCATGGAGTATAGGAACCTGCTGAGACATTGATAAAGAAAGCACAGACCTATCAAACGAAATACGAAAGGGAGATTGTTAGATTGCTTGGTTGGGTGTAACTATCACCTGTGGGAACAATTTCTCTCCTCATTTGTGACCTCAGATTATCAAATCTCGATAAACCACTCACTTCTTCGATAACAACGTCTTCAAAAATTGTATCTGGAGGGTTGTTGCGAACGACAGACCAGATGATATCCTCAGCCTCATTATCTAATACCATTCCGTTGCCCCCTATGCGATCGGCGGACTCAGAAGATTTTCCTTCTACGTATGAAAACGAAAGTCTGTTAGTTTTGGAGTCCACAAAACTACAGATTACATAGGGAATGTAAAAATGTTCCTTTTGTACCAGTGACAGGGTTGTCTCTAACATGCTGATCAGTTGGAATTTTTTTAGTGACACAATTCAGTTAACAACTTCTCAAACTTCTGGTCGATGTGGTTGATGACACTTCTGATGTACCCTTCCAGAAGTGGTAGGGTTTGCTCTTGAATGAGGTCAGCAACCTTACAGCCAAATAGGTCCTGATCGAAAGGCACAGCTGCTTGATCATGTGAAGATGGTTTTGCACGGGCTGGCCTCTCCTCTGGTCTTTCTTCACAGTCATTAGCGGCATCGCTCTCGCTACCTGACTCATCGTCCTGTTGCTGCGCTTTACGATGCCTTTCTTGTGCTTCGATGACATCAGAAGCCCGCAAACCACCAATCCAAGAGTTGACTTCAAAAGGGAAATCTTCTTCTATTAAAGTTAGAAGGTAGTCAACAGACGCATCAGGCTTGTCATCATCGATTTCAATTTCCTCCACTAACTCTGCGGCTTCCTTACTTAGCAATGAAATGACAGGAACCTATTTAATCAGCGTGTAAGAGAACTAGAACATGATAGACTATAAAGATATACAGAGTACCGATTTTATTATAGTATACTGGCTATCGTAAGAACGGAAACTCACTTCACCAACTGCATCTAACGATCAGAACGTTTTGTTCTGCAGGTGGAGACTCATTTGACTTATAAAAGACACCATCTCCCCGATAGGTGCACCTCTTTCGACCATGGACTGAAGTATGGTATTTTGAACTATTGTAGGACAACATGCGACTGTCACCAGGATCATCGCATGGGCATAACCTTGTATCGAAGTGGTTGCTTGGGTGTAGTTGAAAAGATCTTTGGACTTTGTGCTCTCAACTGTTAGGTAGAAGGATTCCCTTCCCCATGGGTAGTTCATAAAATCTTCAAGGTCAAGGAGGTGGTGAACTCTTTCTTTTGTTATCTGCGTATTGTTCGATATTGGGCACAATATCCCATCGACAAGAAGCAGTAGCGATAAGCGAAGCCTTGTAAGTCGGTCCTTCAACTTAGTTCCCTCTAGCAGTTGTCGGTGAATCCACGAGGCAGTGGGTTTCTTTTCACTGCCAAATAGCTTCACCCAAACGCTCTCGAGACTTGTGCTTGCTTTACCTTTCCTTTTTAAGTTTTTGAAGGCGTAATTTCTTAGCCTCCTCGTTCTCCTGACCGCACTTCAATCCCGTGACAACGGCAAATTCTTGAATACCATAGCGTATGGGTTTCCCAGCAAAAACCCACCATAGCTCGTTTTCTTTCTTCGTAACTAACTGCCTTGATAGTAGGTAGAATAGAAAGACGAGGGAGAATTAGTGATTCTCCATTTGAAAAATAATTTTGAATTGTGAATTCATTACGAATTCCAAGTCTTCAGGATCTAATGCCTGCTTAATGTGCTGAACTGCCCGAAGATTAAAATACTTATTGACCCTAGCACTTCCCCCATGCTCATGGTTTAATTCAAATAGCCTTAGAGGAAGTTTGTAGGCGGCTCCTTCTTCCATCTACACACTGCAATGGCAATGGCACAGACAGTCAATACTCAGACTATTGAAACAAGTACTCAATATACTCAATACAGAAAAAACTACTTATATGTGTACCCATTGGGGAACGCAAATAACAGTAACATAGTTTCTAACCACAATAACCAAAAATAAGATGCAAGATAAGCAAAATTGTTTAAACGTGACTTTGCAGGCATGCAAATTATAGGAAGAGAGGATAATTTAACAAATTGGTATGCATTATAAGAATTGAACCGGTTCTGATAATATGGTAACAAATCCCGAATTGGAAAATCTCTGAGAAGAAGCATTACGAAATAAAACAAGAATGTGCAGCGAAACAGGTAAAGCCTAATTATTTATCCCTATATTTAACAAATTTGGGGCAATATCAATCTGTTTACTAAAATTAACGTAATAGTGAAGTGCAATTTACCTTCGTTGAGAAAACCTAATCCGAGTTCTATGAAGTGGGTTTTTGCTTCGAAGAATCTCTGCGACGGTTTACAGTGGTTACTGTTGAAGTATTGTTCCCTGTTTTCAGATGCTTTCAATATTTAGAAATGAGACAGTCGGTTTAAATTTGATTTAACTTGTAGCAGTTGAGAAATGTTATGAAGGAAGTTATGGCCGACGGTTCAGTTTTCTCGGCATCAATTACCAGGAGAGAGAAGACGAAGTTCGAATATGAATGGAAAACAAATAATTATTCTTATGATAAAGTTAGTCTAGGAAAATAGAGTAACTGTTTCGAGTGATAGGTGTTATATCAGATATATTCTATAATGTCGAAGGAGAGAGAGATAGCATAGATTTATGTGTTATTTAGTGAAATATAGGATATATTACTATTATCCAATACAATTACCCTATTTTTTATGTCATACTAAAACTTAACAAGATATATTTTCTTACGTTTTCTCTCCTTTATTTATTTATATTTAAAATTTAAAACTAAAATCAAATCAACTTATAATATTTATAACATGGAGAATTATTTTTTGTTGCAATATTATTTTCTCAATAACACAAGCAACATATAACTTATCTAATAAAATATAAAATTTTCAAATTCAATCATTGATATTTTGACACATGACGAGCCCCTTCAAATTTCCATATTTACTTTCATAACCAAACCATTGTATATTATTTTTATTACTCAAAACGTTGAGAAGCTGACACATGGCAAACCCCTTTAAACTTAAAAATTTATGTTCATATCCAAAAACAACTATCATAATATTTTATTATATCATACTAAAATTAAGCGAGCTATATTTCCCTACTTGTTTTCTTCCTCTATACATTTACACTTATAATTTATTATTAAAACCAGAGTAAGTTATAATATGGTGAATTATTTTTTTATTGCAATGTTAATTTTTCAATAATACAAGCAACATATAACTTATCTAAAAAAATATAAAATTTTCAAATTCAATTATTGATATTCTGATACGTGACGAGACCCTTCAAATTTTCATATTTACTTTCATAACCAAACCACTATCAATTATTTTAATTATATCATACTAAAATTATGTGACTTGGTATATATATATATATATATATATATATATATATATATTTTTTTTTGCAATTTTTTCTTTCTATATAGCGTATTAAGGTAAGAGGCTTTCTCATTATCTTAATTTCTCAATAACTTAAACAACATATTTTTTCTAATAAAAAAAAAAGTTTCATCTATCACAAGGAATGTGAATTGACGTAGCTAGCCCCTTTACTTGTAAATTTACTCTCACTTCGAAAACTACTATCACTTATTTCAATTTGAACATACAAAAGTTATCTAAAGGTAAATCATTTAAAATTAAAAAAAAAAAGAAAATTATATTATAATAAGATGCAATATTTTGTTATTGTTGTAGTGTTATTAGATGAAAATATTATTATGAGAAAATTGGGTAATAGGGTATTAAAAAGTTTTTTTAATTTGCTATAAGGGTACTTTATAAAAGCCTTTGTATTTAGGTACTTTTTTGTTTCGTGAATGATGAATTGTCTATGAATGATGAATATGAATTGTTCTTGTGAATGATGAACTGATTGTGTGAATGATGAATGGTTTATGTGGTGAATTGTCTGTGTGAACGATGAATGGTTCATGTGAATGAACAAAAAAACATATTTTTAAATAAAAGAATAAAAGTACCTATTTCCCAAAATTAAAAAAGTACCTATTTTCCAAATTAAAAAACAAAAAAGTACCAAATATACAAAATTACTCACATATTAGTATCTAATAAAATAAGGTTTGCCTAAACTCAAAGTATTGAGAAGCTTACACGTGGCAAGCCCTTTTAAGCTTACATATTTATTTTTATATTCATAAACCACTATCATAATATTTTTGTTATATCTTATCTAAAATTAAGCGATATATTTTCGTACATTTTTTCCTTCTCCATACATTTATATTCAAAATATAAAATTAAAATAAGATTAAATTATAATGTGATGAATTGTTTTTTGTTGCAATGTTAGTATCTCAATAATACAAACAACATAAAACTTAACTAATAAAATATAAAATTTTAAAATTCAATCATTGATAATCTGACACGTGACGAGCCCCTTCAAGTTTTCATATTTACTTTTAACAAAGTAAAGTTTTCACAATATGACAATCTTATCTAATAAAGTAAGATTCTCACAAACTCAAAGCATTGAGAAGGTAACACGTGACAAACCCCTTTAAATTTACATATTTACTTTCATATCCAAAACCCACTATCATAATATTTGTTATATCATACTAAAATTTAGCGATATGTATTTAAAATTAAAATCAGATCAACTTATAATATGGTGAATTGTTTTGTTGTTGCAATGTTATTTTCTCAATAATACAAGTAACATATAACTTATCTAATAAAATATAAAATTTTCAAATTCAATCATTGATATTCTGACACGTAGCAAGCCCCTTCAAATTATCATATTTACTTTCATAACCAAACTACTATCAATTATTTTTATTACTCAAAACATTGAGAAGCTAACACGTGGAAAACCCCTTTAAACTTATAAATTTATTTTCGTATCCAAAAACCACTATCATAATATTTTGTTATATCATACTAAAATTAAGCAAGATATATTTCCCTACTTTTTTCCTTCTCTATACATTTACACTTAAAATTTCTTATTAAAATCATAGTATAATATAATATCGAATTATTTTTTTGTTACAATGTTAATTTCTCAATAATACAAGCAACATATAACTTATCTAATTAAATATAGGATTTTGAACTTCAATTATAGATATTCTGACACGTGAAGAGACCCTTCAAATTTTCATATTTACTTTCATAATCAAACCACTATTAATTATTTAAATTATACCATACTAAAATTATGTGACTGTATATATATTTTTTGCATTTTTCTTTTCTATATAGCGTAATGAGGTACGAGGCTTATTCATTATGTCAACTGCTCGATAACTTAAACAACATATCTTGTCTAATAGAGAAAAGTTTCCCATATCACAAGCAATGTGAATTGACGTAGCTAGGCCCTTCAAACTTGTATATGTACTCTCACATCCAAAACTACTATCATCTATTCCAATTTAAACATACAAAAGTTATCTAAAGATAAATTATTTAAAACTAACAAGAAAATTTTGTTATAATAAGATGCTATATTTTTTCATTGTTGTAGTGTTAATTAATAACTATATTATTATAGAAACCTGTGTAAGAAAATATTTTCAGAAAAAATTTAGAAGAAAAAATGAATAGAGGAAACATTAGGTAATATAAGATTCAATAAACCAAAACAGGACTTGTCATGAAATAAAATTTAAATCTCGATGGCTTCACTTTAACTATGAACATCATGTCAAATTTGTAGAAGATTCATATTTTTGCCTCACTTATGTAGTCTGATTACGAGTAGCTTAATTCTTATTTAATTCATGAAATTCAAGATAAGCAATGCAGAAGATGTTGAAAGGTGACAGTGGCGTTTTTGATTTCTCTCTAATTAGATATCGCGCACATCATTTTGGAAAAGTTATCGAATAAATATTTGCCCATGCAACGCGTGGGATTTTCCCTAGTATTAATATAAAAAGTTTACATTTTGGCATATTTTTCTCAGTTTTTGTTGTTAAAATATAAAAAATTTACATTTCAGTTTTTTATTGAAGAAAAATATTTATTTAAAAACATATTTTTGTGTCATAAAATCGGCTACCTCTAGCCTAAATTATTTATCAGCCCTAGAGAAAAATATATATACGAACCCTTTTTTACTTCTTTTTTAATTATTTTTGGTTTCTATCAAATTTTATATATAATGAAAGAAGTTTTGAGTCTTAGTTTCAAAATTTTGTTAATAATTCTGGTTATTTTCACATCGAAAGAAAGAGCTTCTTTCATCGTGGATTCTCTTGTGTTTTGAAAATTAAAATCTTAAGAGTGTCACCACATACACATTTTAATGGTATATTACATTTTCCAGACTTTATTTTACTTTTTAGATATCTGTAAGTTTAAATTTATTACGCTCCAAAACGATGTTAAGAGGACAATCACCTTATAAATGACATGAAAAATTAGTTAATCGCAAATTGATACAATAAAAGAGCAAACTCGTGTATATTCGAATTCATAGGAGACTTAAACCCAAAAAATCTCGTGTCGCTTTAAAAAAAATAAAACTAAGACAAGAGACTATAAACATATAAGGCCATTGAAATTGAGAAGTATAAGAATGATAGAGAGATTATGAGAATAAAGAGAATGAAGAAGATTATTGTATGGAGTTGAGAAACACAAAGGAGGCTACAAGAGCTTATGTAGATTATTCACAAATTGAATTAGGTTAAGGTTGGGCTTTGGATTTTGGGCTTCTTTTCAACACTCCCCCTCAAGCTTAGCTAGAGAATAGATGATATGACTAAGCTTGGAAACATATGTTTACCTCATTAAAAACCTTAGCAAAGAAAACCCCGTGGGACAAAACTTTTACTGAGGGAAAAAGAGTATGAACCTTCTGGACTGGGGAACGAGTACTCATGTCCAGATGGCTAGCTTTCACACTAAATTTACCTTTATCCCTTTGTAATCATTTAGCTTTCAATCTTCTAGTCTTTTTGATGTGGACAGAAAGTAGCACTTCTACCATATTACTCGTGAACTATCACTTGACTTCTCAAGTTCACAAGCTTCTCTCTAAAGCTCTTTGTGCTTATTCGAAATAACACAGATGTGCTGATGATACTTTGGGACGGTAAGTTAGGCAGCTCTTTTCCACCAGGTACTCAAGAGTATTCATTTGGATCTTTTAGCCTTTGATTAGGTTGGTGAGTCCAAGCTTCTCGTGGATGAACTTGCATACAATTATACTTGCGGCTTTGGTGAAGATATCGGCCAACTGATCGGAGCTCTTTGTGTAGCAAGGTAAGATTACTTTCTTTTCTACCATTTCTCTAACCTTGTGGCAATCTAACTTCACATGTTTGGTTCTTTCGTGAAACACTGAATTGGATGTGATGTGAATAGCTGCTTGATTTTGCAATGCATGGTGATAAGATCCTTCTGGTCAACACCTAAGTCCTTGAGAAGATCTTTGAGCCACATCAACTCGGTTGTAAGCTTTCTCATGGATCTATATTCAGCTTCTCTGTTGATAGCGCCACAGTCTTTTGCTTCTTTGACTTCCAAGTGACTAAGTTTCCTCCTACAAAGGTACAATACCCCAACGTTGATTTTCTATCATTCTTGTCTCCTGTCCAATCTGCGTCACAATAGCCCTTGATTTCTGTGTTTTTGTTACACCCCATCCATATGCCTTGTATGAGAGCACCTTTGAGATACTTGAGAATTCTCTCAACCATGTTCCAATGGTGATTGTTTGGAACTTGCATATGTTGATTTACATGATTCACATAAAAAAAAAATCAGGTCGTGTAATTGTTAAGTAGATTAGCTTACCAACAAGTCTTCTATAAAGTGTTTGGTTTTCGTAAGGTTGATCTTAGATCTCCACCTTTCGTATCACCTTGTATCCTTCTTCGAGGATTTTTTGCAGGTTTGGAACCTAATTTACCTATCAAAGACAACAAATCCAACGTGTACTTCCTTTGAGATAGAAACAAGCCTTCCTTTATTCTACATACTTTATCCCAAGGAATTACTTTAGTTCACCCAAATCTTTAATTAAAAAAACGGATTTGAGATAGAAATTAGCGTCTTGGACACCTACTTTGTCACTTCCTGTAATGATGATATCATCAGCATATACATGAATGACTACTATACCTTTTTGACTCTTTGAACTGAACAATGACTTATCAGTTTCATGTCTCTTGAACCCTTTTTCCTTTAAGGTTGTGCTGATTTTTTGATAGCAAGCTCTTGGAGATTGTTTCAGGCCATAGACAACCTTCTTTAGCTTTAGAACCTTACTCGGTGAACGCAAGGTTGAACAACCTGGAGGTGGAGTCATATATACTTCTTCTTCTAGTTCTCTTTGAAGAAATGCATTAACATCCATCTGCCATAAGTCCCACTCGAGATTCGTAGCTAGTGAGAATACAACCCCTACAATATAAAGCTTAGCTACCGGTGCAAATTTGTCAAGATAGTCCTTCCCATATGTCTGAGTAAAGCCTCTTGCCACAAGTCTTTCTTTATACCTTTCTAAGTCTCTATTATTCTTATACTTGATTGTGAAAACATATCTTGAGCTAACCGTCTTCTTTCCTTTAGGAAAGTCGACTTCATCCCAAGTTTCATTAACCACCATTGCTTTATCTTCCTCTCCAACATCTCCTCTCCATTCTTTGATCTCCATCGCTTCTTTATAAGTCTCTGGAAAAAAAATTTCATCGAGTTTTCCCAAGAAAACTAGATGTTCTTCAGGGAATGATGCAAGAGAACATATTGCTTGAACTGGATGAGCAACTGAGTTGTTGTAGTAGTTAACTTTTCCGTCTGTCCATTGAGAGGAAAACTTAGGTCTACTACTTCTTCTTAGTTGAATCGGTTCTAGTTTGGTTTCATTCTCGGTTTCATATTCATCTCCACCTTGAGCATGAACAACCAGATGCTCTTCATCTTCATCATGAAACGAGAGAGAATTTGTTTCATCAGTACGTGTCTCCCCCTCGTGATCAAGATGGGGATGAATTTCAGCTTCTGGCTAGTCTGGACAAGAGCTTCTTCAGCATCACTAGCTTCATGTAAATCAATACCAAGGTTTTTCATCAAGTTCTTAAGGTTTGTAGCTCTATCTGAGACCGATTCAGATAGATCTTTTAGACTTCCCCAATCTTTGTCTTCATAGAACCCTGTACCTTCAATGAACTTGACATCTCTAGAGATCATGACTCATCGAGTTTCTGGAACATAACACTTATATCCTTTCTGAATGCTTGAGTAGCCGATGAACATGTCTTTGGCACTCTTTGGTTCGAGCTTGTTCCTTAGATTATCTGGAATCATGACATAATACACACAACCAAACACACGTAAGTGATGAAGATATGGTTTACTTTTATTGAGAACCTGATAAGGGGATAGATCATCAAAGATTTTTTTTGGTATCCTGTTGATGAGATGACATGTCGTGATCATAGCATCCGACCAAAAACATTTTGGAACATTGTTGTGAAACATCATGGCCCTAGTGATCTCCATCAGATATCTATTCTTCCTTTCGGCTACACCGTTCTGTTGAGGTGTATATGGACAAACAGTTTGATGTATGATTCCATGATTTGCGAGATGATATTTGAACAAACTACTCGTGTATTCTCCTCCATTATCTGACCTGAAAACCTTAATTCTCGCATTGTATTGATTAATCACATAACATTGAAAATTCTTGAATGCTTCTAAGATCCTATTTTTTGATGCAAGCAAAGTTACCCAAGTGTATTTTGATTTTTCATCTATAAATGTAGCGAAATATTTACGGTTCTCTCTGATGCACATGGAGAAGACCAAACATCAGAATGAACAAGATCAAAACAATTTTCATAAACCACATTTGATTTGGGAAAAACTGAATGGCTATGTTTTCCAAGAATACACGCTTCTCAATTGAAACTTAACACGTGGAAATATCAAACTTAAGGCTTTAGAATTCAGATTGCCAAGTCGAGCATGCCATAAAATATTGTTTAAATCAGAAATAACAGATTGAAAAGCAATAGAAAATTTTTTAGATAAATCAGGGCTTGAGTTCAACTCTTCGAGGACATAAAGGTCTCCTTTGGTTGCTCCTTCACCAATCACGACTTCAGAACTAATATCCTGAAACCAAACTTTGTTAGGACTAAAAATGATCAAACAAATTTAAATCTGTAGCAATTCGTTTAACAGATACTAGGTTGGAGGTAAAATTTGGCATGAATAAATCTTGAGATTCCCTACCAAACAGATCCAGATTACCTAGTCCTTTAACTGAAACTTTAGTACAATTGCTATGATTATACCTAAAACTGGTTTTATATTGCTAATCATATTTGCATTACTAATCATATGATGACCTGCTCCAGAATCTATGATAATTGTCTTAACAATGTTCTGAGCAATTTCATTATTTAAAGAGATACATGAACTCTTACCAAATCCTTTCAGGGCTTTTATGAGAGCATCAAGGTCAGACTTCTTCACGTACTCATCCTGGAAGGAAACTATGGAGGTGCTGGCTTCCTCAACCTTGTAGCTTGAACTGGTTCCCTTTTCTGCTTTTTCTTCTTGAGAGTAGGTTGCTTTGAAATTCTTTAACTTTCTTGGCTTGAGATGTGGATAAAGAATCCAACACTTCTCCCTAATGTGACCCTTCTTCTTGCAGTGATCACACATAAGACTCTTCCTCTCTTCAAATGGCTTGTAACTCACCTTGTTCGCTAGTGCTAAATCTTTACCTTTTTCTTTCTTGCTAGAGAATAGGATTAAAGATCCATGCTCTTTTTGAAGCTTTGCAAAAACATCATCAAGTTTTAGCTTGTCTGATATGAGGATATGTTGATACACGTCCTTTTAGGATGGGTTTAAGGTGAGAAGAAGACTAAAGACTTGATATTTCTTTCTCCTCTCTAGAATCTCAGATGGATCTGTAGTTATGGGTCTAAGCATCTCATACTCGGCCTAAAGTGATTTAAAACTCCCAAAGTGTTAAGATAAATCCATATCTTCTTGTGCCAACTCGTTGATGGCTTTCTGAACTTCATACACCCGGCTCAAATATGAGAGATTACCGAACACCTTTTGTAAAGAATCCCATAGATCCTTTGCAGTGCTGCAATATGAATATCCTTCAAGCAATCGTGGATTTAGGGTTTGTTGAATGATGTTGAGGGCTTTTTTGTTCTCCTCTTCACCAGTGAGCTCTTTATCACCTTTGGCTTCGATTTCTTTAGTAGAATACTTCTGTGTAACCACATGATTCCATAAACCACGACCACATAGATAAGTCCTGAGAGTTCGAGTCCATAGAAGAAAGTTGACCCTTTTGACAGTTACTAGTTTCTTCCTTGAGTCTTCCTTGTCCTCCATTGAAAAACTTCAGATCGGGTAGTTACACGATAAGATCGATTTAGGATTCGATCAATTTAGTAGAAAAGGATTAGGATTCCAAACGACCCGAAATTCACTAATATTCTGGTCACCAACTCAAATCTCCACCGCTCAAATCCTATATAAACAAGTAAGGAACACCTCTGCAAAAGTTTAGCTCAAACGGATAAGAACTGACCGTTGGATTTCACAAACACTCAAGACAACTCTTGCAGAAATCTGAACTCGCCACTGTAGCGAACATCCACGCTAAAACTCTCTTATCTCACAAACCAACCGTTGAAATCTAAAATATTCACCATTGAATATCAATATCAATGAGTCATGAAGCTTCCCTCAAAATTTTCAGCAAGATCGGACCACGTTTGAGTGTCCAAAAGTTCTCTAGAACAAAATGTGATAAGACTGTTATGTTTTCAGATCGAAGAAAGGAGAGAATGGATTGTAAAAGATATTAGGGTTTATGCGGAAACGAGATTAGAAGCTTATTGCTCTGATACCATGCGAAGTATAAGAATGATAAAGAAATTATGAGAATAAAGAGAATGGAGAAGATAATTGTATTGAATTGAGAAACACAAAGGAGGATACAAAAGTTTATATAGATTATTCACAAATTTAATTAGGTTAAGCTTGAGCTTTGGACTTTGAGCTTCTTTTCAACAAAAATCACAGCTATATGAAAAGCAACTTAAAACACCAATCAAGAGAGCATCGCACAATCAAATCTAATTTTCGAGAAATAACAAATACCTCCTTTGATATAGTAATGTATTAAAACACACCTAAAAATCAAGTCAACTTGCAACTAACCTAGAACACTAGTCGCTAGAATCAAAGCACCCTTCAAAGAAAAATGTATTAGTCGTTGGAATTGAAGCATCAGTCACTCGAATATGAGGAAAATTGGAGTTAGGGTTTGTACAATACATTTGGGGGTTTTGATTTTCTGTTTTAAAGTAAACAGTGTCGTTTATTCAAAAAATTAAATGAGAATTAACTCTCTTTAACAATGCTAACTATAGATTGAACATATGTATAAAACTGTCATGTCACAAAAATTGGATATTTAAATGGACTCAAATCAGAATTTGTAGATTAAAATAGCCCACTTAAACGTACATACTTTTTGACATAAAATTGTATTTATGTATATAATTTAAAAATTAGTTTCCATGTCAACTTTCTTTTGCAGAAGATTCAAATGCATTTCACAAAATTGTATGTTCTCCTGCCAATTATCTTTATCCTCGATACACAATTTGGTCAATTCTGTTTAAAAACGTACTGGAAAAACCATTCACCAAATGGTTTGCTCCATTGAAGTTTCTCTCTTTCGATTTTCTATTTTAATTTTTGTTATTTTAGCCACAAATTTTGTTATATACAATTATGTGAATGGACTTAATATGATTAACCCAGTAAGAATATGCATACAGATCTGTAAAAGCCTTAGATACATGTATAGGTGATATAACTCGGTTTTAATGCATAATAGTGGGAATTTATGTGTGCTATTCTACATTATTCCTAGTGTTTTTCTTTCATATTTGGTAGATTTTCAAGTTTCTAGGTGTTCAGGTCGTGTCGGAGCAAAACGATGGATTTCAGATGATTTCAAGAGATTTCAGGAGTTGCAGTACAAAGTGCACGATCGGGCAAGTGTGTTGCCCAATCGGGAAAAAGTCCCCGGAAAAATTGGAAGTTCTGGATCGATCGGGCAAGTCAAGATCAATCGTGCAATACCATAAGTTGCCCAATCATGCAACCATGTGCTCGATCGGGCACTTCAGTCGAGAAGAATGTGAAGTTTTCCAATTCTGCAATTCAAGTCCTCAAGTCTATCAAGTTTTCCTATTTTTGATTATTTTTCTTTTTAGCCTATTAATACATTGTGTTTTAGGTTGTTAGAACTAAGCTTTATTTTATTTCTGAGAGAATTACTGAGGGAGAGGAGATTCAACCTTGTATTTGGAGAAGATTTCCGAACCCATTTTAATAATCTATTATATTTCTATTATGTGTTCTTCAATGATATTGATTTGTGCATGCTTGTCAATGTCTGAGTAGTTCACTAGTTAGGTTTTAGGGTTTCCCATGGAAATCAGGTTTTGATTGTTAGATTTACCATAAGGAGATAACAATTGTTAGGTTCTTAGTCTAGATTTGTTATTAATGCATGAATTAGAGTAGCTAACTAGTTCATTGAAATTAGATTGATAAACACAAAGAGATTTGGTTTAGATGTTGGATCTAGTCTAGATGAATGAGTGTTCTTGCTTGCGGGAGTATTGTCTTGAATGCTTGTGAACAATTGAATCTGAACTGTATTGCATGATCAATTATTTAAAAGACGGCGAGAGTTTTTCTATGATAATTTGAGCATAGGGTTTAATATTCAGAGAGGAGATTATTCCATCTTTGTCTTTCATGTTGAGAACTATTTCAAAGAAAATCCCTGAATGATAATTTGACTTTTAATCCTGACTACCGGTGGTTTCCCTGATGCCTGACGCTTTTATTTCATAGTTTTAAGCTGTTTTTAATTTACCATTTTTATCACAATCAACCTTATTATTCTTGCTTTAGCTTGATTTGAATTGAAACTGAATCATCTACTTTCTGGTCTATGTGGATTCGATACCTAGCTTTGCTACATTGAACTATTCGCAGCAGTACTAGTTTAGGATTAAATTTTAGACCTATCAGAATTTTGANGGCGCCGTTGCCGGTGACCAATAGTGCCTTTTTAGTTTCTTATTAGAATCTAGTCTAAAGTTTTTATTTTTCAATACTCATCTCGTTCTTTTTTGCTTGTTTTTGTTTTACAAGTGTATGATTAGAAGATCTGACAAATCTTCTGAATTGCTAAACCTCAGTAACTCGGAAGTTGCACGGATAGAGCGCTCAAACCGGAAGGCTAAGAAAGACACAAACTCATCCAATTCCATGGCTGACAACATTGATCCAATCATTCCGGTCATACCCCAAGGTCAAAACGATCCACCTGCTCTTGGACTCAATTAACTGATTAACTAAGCGCAAGGTGGTGGTAACGACAATCTAGTGCCACCAGGCCAACAAGGAGCTAATAACAACCAAGCTCTACAGGGAAATCTCAATCCTCAGAACATAGATGCAAGGAAATTTTTCTTGTATGGAGATACAGAGAGAGTTCATATGCTCAATGCTCATAACCATCCTCTAGTTGGTTCATACAACAATCCTCAAGCATTCGATGCTAACAGGAATCCCATCCAACCCGCTCAACCTCAGCAAAGGGAATACCAATTCCCTATTCAGCTAGTTCAGATGATTCATAACAACCAATTCAGTGGTTTACCAAACGAGCATCCAATGTATCACATTGACACTTTTGAGGACATTTGCAGCACTATTAAACTCAATGGAGTCACCGGTGATTTCATGCACTGCAGTTTGTTCCGTCGCTCTTTAGCTGAAAGAGCACTTCGCTAGTTGAAGTCTCTACCTGTTGGATCCATAGTAACCTAGGATGATTGCAAAGCAGCTTCATAAATTAGTTCTTCACTACTACCATGACTAACACTTTGAAAATAAGATCTCTTCCTTTGCACAAAACTCAGTGGAATCATTCTATGAATCTTGGGAGCGATTCAAAGAGATGCTTTGTGATTGTCCACACCACGGTTTCTCATATGTAAGTCTTCTCAATACCTTTTATAGAGGAATTGAACAGAAGTATCAACTGTCCTTAGATACAGCAAGCGATGGAGGCTTTATGCAGAAAATTGTTCCAGATGCTTACCATCTGATTGAGAATCTAGCAGCCAGTAATAGCAATCATTGCCCTGAGTTTGATAGTCGAACAAAGGTTCTTGTATTAGCTACTAACTCAGAACTCTTAGAGCTTAAAAGAGAATTCTCAGAGATGAAATGACTAATCACTCAACTTCTAAAGGGTCAAAATCAAAAACAGGTTAGTGGTGTAGACGATTCTGAAGTTGATTGCTTTGCAGTTCAAGAGCAAAATACTGTGAGAGTTTAGAAGGAAGTGAGTTACATAAATAGTCAAGATCAAAGGGTGTACAACCAAGAGTATAATCAGGGCTTTAACAAGACTCATCTCAATCTATCTTGGAGAAATACTAATGTTGAAAACCCTCAAGATCAACATTATCCACCGCCACATAAGACCTTTGTGAAAAACTCCAATTCAGGCGGTTTTCAACAAACCTCTTAGCCTGCATTTCAAGAAGCTCAACCGCAACAAAGTAGTTCAGTAGAGATGATGTTTAAGAAACTTATAGAAGGACATCAACAATTTCAAACAGTAATCCAAGCAGAAGTGAAAGATCTGAATCAAAAGTTTGAAGCACAATCAACACATGTGAAGCATTTGGATGTACAAGTTGTTCAGACCTCTGAAGTTGTGAAAAGAGAAGCTCGTGTCTTTCCTGGGAAAGTTGAGGATAATCCAAAAGCTTATTGTAAGTTTTTAATTGGTGATTTAGAAGATGAAGCTGGTAATTTGGTAGAAGATGCAGATTTTGAGAAGTGGGAAAAGATGCAGAGAAAACTGCCCGATCGAGCAAACATGTGCGAAAATTACAGGGACTTTAGATCGATTGAGCACAACACTTAACCGATCGATCACATAATCTGGACATAAATCAAAGAAATATGCCCGATCGGGCATCATCTACCCGATCGAGTAGACGAACCTTGGATTGAACCCTTTTCTCAATGCTTACACACCTAGAGTCCCATACCCAGTGCCACCTACAAAGCTCAACTTAGAGTTTGAGGATGGAGAAATGATTGGAAAGCCACCAAATGAACTTTGGAAGCTTCATAAGCTACAAGACCTAAGGGAATTCTTAGTTCCTTGTTCGATCAATGGAGTGGAATTTACATATTCTCTATGTGATATTGGAGCTAATGTGAGAGTTATATCAGTGACTGTTGCTGAAATGATGGGACAATCAGGTATCAAACCATCTCACATAACTCTCAAGCTTGCTAATGATTCTTCTGCCTCTTCCAGCGGCTTTATCTCGGATTTATTGGTACAAGTGGGACATTGTCTTGTTCCTGTTGATTTCCACATCCGGGAGATGAATGAGCATCAACAAGAACCTTTGATCCTCGGGAGACCCTTTCTTGCAACCGTAGGAGCTGTTATTGATCTACCCAATCGGCGTATATCTCTGAAAAACATTAAGAAGCGGGTTTTCTATCCAGCGATTCCTTCAAAAGGGATATTCAGGCTAACTATGGTTAAAGAGGAAGAGATGAAGGAGGGAGTTCATATTGAACCAGATCCTAAGTGTGTAATTGTTGAAGCCTTACCCAAAGAGCCTCTAATCTCGACAAGGAATGGCAATCCCAGGGTTAAGGAGAAGGTGAAGGTGAAACCAAAGCAGATAAAGAAGGAGTCTCAAGTGGCTTTGATCCCTCAATCAATGGTTGGGGATACAATTGAGTATAAGGTGAAAAGCAAGGGGTTCTCAAAACCCTTATCGAATTTTAAATTTTTACTCACTCCAGAGTTCAAAGAGAAAGGGATTTGATGTTGCAAAAAGTGTGATGGGTAAGGTTCTGCAGCTGAAGATGTCTAGATTTGGAGTCTGTTATGGAACATCGCTGGATGTTGATTCCAATCCCCACTTAGAGGTAAGTACCGTCAAGCTACGTGACGTTAAACAAAGTGCTGAGTGGGAGGCAACCCACTATTTAGAGTCTAGTTTAGTTGTTTTTCAATTTTGAGTCAGGTTTTAGTCATAACTTACTTATTTTTAGTTTTGAGTTAAAGTGTTTCAGGTTATTACTTGTGAATATTCTTCAAGACGTTCCGGGTTATCTCTTATCTAATTTTATTACTCATCTCTCTCACTTGAATTGTTGGCTATTTGGATGGTTTCTCTCTTGATTCTTGCTAATTTTAATTAGTATTGCTTATATCATTGCTCACCATTCACCATATTTCTTGTGTTTTAACTTGAGTTGATTTTAGATTAATGATTGGTTGGTTTTCCTCATTAAGTAACTCTTGATTCTTGCTAATTATAATTAGTACTGCTTGTTCATTGCTCTTTACTTACCAATTGATTATGTGATACTGGAATGATTCCTGTTAACTATTCTAAATGATGCCTATTCTATATGATTCTTGCTAATTTTAGATTACTATTGCTTGATCATAATGTCTTCAATGGTTTCTCTTGCAACTGATTTTTGTTAGTGTTTAAGCTATCATTGCTCAATCGTTGTTAAACCATTGCTCACACTTCTCTTGAGTGTTTGTTCTTTTTGCAGGCACAGCGAAGGAGGAAAAGGAGTTCAGAACAAATTTGGAAGATTTCCCTTGAACTTATATATAATATTATATATTTTCATCCATTACAGACTTTTCTATTGATTTTAGTTATTTCTATACCTTCTCTTTGATTTATTTTCACACCGGGACGGTGTGAAGTAAGTTTGGGGGAGGGTGTAATGATACTAACTACGTTTTGATGTTTTGTCTTTTTGGTGAAATTTTTCAAATTTTTCATTTTTAATCTAGCTGAGTCTATCGAGTCGAAGAAACCATGATCAAAATCAATGATGATAAATACCCAAGTGTGGGTATGGTTTTCACTTTCTCTAGATTACTGACTTAGATTAATTGCTGAGATTAGAATTGGAACCCCATTGCTGATTGCTTATTTCTGAAAGTTCTGGTCTTTTGAGTTATTGATGAATTGATGCTAGCTCTGCCATGATATGACTTAATTTAGATATGAATTATTCTTGCTTATGGTATTGATATACTATGAAAATTAGGTACCTTACTCTTCAATGTTCTGTAAAGTCGACAAGTTCTTTCAGTATGGCCCGAGTCCTTTCTCTCTCTCTCTCCCTTCAGAAAATAAAAAAACCGATTCAGAAAAAGAGTTGAAAGCGTGACCTAGAAGTCTGTAGTCATTGTCGGGCTGCTAAACGAAAGGCAATAAGAAAGAGAAGAAAAACGAGAAAAGTGCAAAAATAAAAAGAAAAGAAAAGAAAAACGCAAAAAAGTGCGAAAAGAAAGAAAAAGAAATGAGAAAGTGGGAAAAAGGATCAGGACCGGAAGTCGGTTGATGCTCTGTTTGGTATTGGCATTTTGATAGAAGAGGTACTTGAGTAATTTTATTGATATACCATAGGTGAGAATGCATGTGTCTAAACTAAATCGAATTTAAAGAGCTGGTTGATATGATTTGATACTTGATTGATTTGGGATTTAGAGTAGGTAACAAGTTATTAGTTTAGTGATGGTAAACTATTAAATCAAAGTGGTTGTTTGAGATTGGTATCTTTTGGATTTGATTATGTGCTTGTGGTTTTTGAGATTTTGTGAGTTTCTGTGTGGTCCATTTCAAACCTCTTCTCCAGATTGAATCTTGCTTTACTTGAGGACAAGCAAAGATCTAAGTCTGGGAGAGTTGATATTACTCGGTTTTAATGCATAATAGTGGGCATTTATGTTTGTTATTCTGCATTATTCTGAGTGTTTTCCTTGCATATTTGGTAGATTTTCAGGTTTCTAGGTGTTCGGGTCGTGTCGGAGCAAAACGATGCATTTCAGGTGATTTCAAAAGATTTCAGGAGTTGCAGTACAAAGTGCACGATCGGGCAAAAGTCCCTGGAAAAATCGAAAGTTCTGGATCGATCAGGCAAGTCAAGATCAGTCGTACAATACCATAAGTTGCATGATCGGGCAACCATATGCTCGATCGGGTACTTCAGCCGAGAAGAATGTGAAGTTTTCCAATTCTGCAATTCAAATCCTCAAGCCTATCAAGTTTTCCTATTTTTAATTATTTTCCTTTTTAGCCTATAAATACATTTTGTTTTAGGTTTTTAGAACTAAGCTTTATTTTATTTCTGAGAGAATTACTGAGGGAGAGGAGATTCAATCTTATATTTGGAGAAGATTTCTGAACCCTTTTTAATAATATATGATATATCTATTATGTGTTCTTCAATGATAGTGATTTGTGTATGCTTGTCTATGTCTGAGTAGTTCACTAGTTAGGTTTTAGGGTTTCCCAGGGTAATCAGGTTTTGATTGTTAGATTTAACATAAGGGGATAACAATTGTTAGATTCCTAGTCTAGATTTGTTATTAATGCATGAATTAGAGTAGCTAACTAGTTCATTGAAATTAGATTTTAAATACAAAGCGATTTGGTTTAGATGTTGGATCTAG
Source organism: Iberis pinnata (assembly GCA_900406425.1). NCBI lineage: Eukaryota > Viridiplantae > Streptophyta > Magnoliopsida > Brassicales > Brassicaceae > Iberis > Iberis pinnata. The sequence goes on along the minus strand of OVBE01004588.1, from coordinate 785 downwards.
TCTAGATAAATGAGTGTTCTTGCTTGCGAGAGTATTGTCTTGAATGCTTGTGAACAATTAAATTTGAACTGTATTGCATGATCAGTTATTTAAAAGACGGCGAGAGTTTGTCTCTGATAATTTGAGCATAGGATTTAATACTCAGAGAGGAGATTATTCCATCTTTTTCTTTCATGTTGAGAACTATTTTCAAACAAAATCCCTGTATGATAATTTGACTTTTAATCCTGACTAATTGTGGTTTCCCTGATGCCTGACGCTTTTATTTCATAGTTTTAAACCGTTTTAATTTACTGTTTTGATTAAAATCAACCTTATTATTCCTACTTTAGCTTGATCTGAATTGAAACTGAATCGTGTACTTTTTGCTCTCTGTGTATTCGATACCTAGCTTTGCTACATTGTTCTCTGCAGTACTAGTTTATGATTAAATTCTAGACCTATCAATAGGACTGTGTTTTTGAGTGCTGGCAATAGCAAGTTAGTTTACTAGTATTATGATTATTAGGGATGAAATTATTATCTGGGATATCCGGATTCTGTCCGGATTCCGCTCCGGAAATTAGTATATCTGGATCCGTCTGGATATTAAAAATATTAGGTCCGGATATTCGGATCCGAACTTATATATACTACATATATTTAAAAAATATATATTATGATATTTTTATATATCTATAAAATATATATTATGTTACTTTAATAAAAAATACTTAAATATTTTAATTTTTATTATTTTTAAATTTACATACTTATATATATATATATATATATTTTTTTTTAAA